>LS502949.1:147162-200393 GCA_900490845.1 Pristionchus japonicus
ACGAAGAAGATGACTAACGGTGTAATAGATGCGCATCTTGGGCTGACCAGGGTTCGCCGCCTGAATCGATTAAATTGATGAATAGATTCATTCCATGCTAACTCACAGCGGCGAAGTTAGCGAGAAGTTCAGTAGTCAGAAGACCGGCGACTCTCTTGATTCTCTTCTCGTTGTAGTGATCTCCAGCTCCAGCCAGAAGCTCGATGTACTGAAAGGAGGATTACGGTAGGTGGATACCGTAACCAAGTACCGTACCTTGTACATGAACTCCTTGGCGGGTCCCTCAGCACATGCCTTGTAGTTGGCTGGCATATTGATCTTCTTGTTGGGAAGCTCAGAAACGATAGCATCGATCAATCCGGGGTTGACGGTCTGAGAGAATCAATAAAGTCAGTTATCGATCGATGAGGCTAGGAATGGGTGTACTGTACTCACAGAGCAAGCGGCGGGCCACTGAGTCATCATCATTGCAACGAGAGCAGTCTTCTGGACATCAACGGTGGAAGAGAGATTGAAACGGGTGACGACATCTTCCCATCCATCTTGACAAGTAAGGAGAGGAACGAGGAGCTAGAATGGAAGATGGAGATCAAAGATCAATTCTCAGTCTCACTCCATCAGCCTCGAGATCCTTAGTGTAGATGGGAGGAACAACAGCATGATCCTTAGGAGATCTCTTGAAGAGAGCATTCGTGAATGAAGCAGCACTCATCAAGCAACGGTTCACAGAGGAAGAACGGACATACACCTGATATAGATTGCTTAGTTTCTAACTTTTCGAGTTCAGATACATACCTGGGAAGGAAGGAATCTCTTGTCAATGAATCCAGTCTTGACGTATCTTTCCTTGAAATCCTTTCCTTGAGCGAATGCATTGTCAATTCCAGCATCAGTCAATTCTCCAGCTCCACGGAAAAGAATCGTCGGAGATTCGGGAGTTGCCCATCCAGAAGTTGCTGAACGATCTGCGTGACGAATTACCTGAAAAAGAGAGATTATTGAATAGAGAAACAGACAGGGAGAATCGTACGGATTCGAAAAGACTGACCACATTGACGGAGAGAAGTTCATCAAAAGTCGCAGCAACGACACCGAAGAGAGAAATGAGAAGGAGGAGTTCATTCTTTCCTGAAAGAGAAGAGGATTGAGGAGAAAACGCATTGGAGAAGATGGAATAGTGAAAAGTGAAGTGATCTCTGAAGGATATCGTCTCCGTTTTATACCAGTTTCGTGAATGGAAAATCAGTTTCATGACGGTTATAAACGTAGAATCCGACACATCTTATCTCAGACGCTATTCAGAAAAAGACGATTTACGATCTGATTCCCATTCCCTTAGTATTTCAGTATTTGACGTGAGAACCAGGACGAACTTTCGGAATGTTTGAACTGCAATAAACCTTTCAAGCTCGATACGGCGTCCATTCAAAGGCCTTCGAGCCTACAAGGCAGCTCTAATCGGATTGAAGTATATCGATTGCCTGAGTATTTCGAAAAGTTATGCCAAAGAAATTGATTTATACAAGTGGTTTGGAGTGCTCCATTGTGAAGTGTGAGACAAGCGATTCTGAAGGCAGCTCTGACCTTCGTTGGTAATTGTAAACAATTCTTTTCGAAGGCCAGAACAACTGAATACGAGGGTGAGGATAATCATAAACCTTGATTTGAACGAGAAATGTGTCTAACGTCCAAAAATGTTTGTGGCTTCTTTGTGAGAATTATGGTGTGCGTCTTCAAGGTTGTTAATTTTTAAGCTTTGCTGCAAAATGTTCTGCTCGCCCCCATGAAAAACGCGCGTCGCGGTGAAGCAACGCCTTCTCTGTTATCACTCTCGTGCTATCACTCATATCAGTTTCGCGTTTGTGCGTGTTTCTCATTCCTTTTCGTGTTGTTAGCGCTCTGATGTAAGCGCTCTTCGAACTAGGGAACCACTGTGTCTCATCCCTAGTTCACAATGATTCGATCCCGCGGAAGCAAGAGGAAAGGAAAGTGCGGAACCAGTTCCGCCAAGAACCGTAAAATGGTTGCGGAAGAGCAGGAAATGGGACAGGATGGATTCGGAGTCAATGTAAGTGATCATTGATTTATTTATTGAAAATGAAAATAAAAACAATAAATGTTTCAGGATTTTTTGTCTCGTCTTCCTGACGACTGTCTGGTTCGTGTGTTCCAGCATTTCACGAGGTGAAACATCACATAATGTTGTGAAACAGTGTCCAATATCTGTTTAGAAGAGAGATTCACAGCTTCAAGACACTCAACAAGAAAGCACTCGCAATCTCACATCATCCGGGGCTGAATCACATAAAATGGAGTGGAGCACATGTCCAAATGTTCAAGGTAGCTGTTGAAAACAATTCACAATCGTTCAAAATTTAATTAGGAAACAAATAGATTCCATTCCATGGACAATTCAGACTCCAAGGGGATACGGTTTCGATCTTGAAATTCTTGAAGCACCTTTCAACAAAGGACAGTACCCTTTTCGAAGAGGACCATTGGATCTGAAACATTTGAAGAACTTGAATGCGAAAATCATGTAAGATTCTGACAAAATATTTGATGTCTCGCTAAACTTAAAATCTCATTGATAATTTCACAGCCGAGACGTTGTCTTCTCTTACCACTACGAGATCTATAAAGTGAGAGGAGGAAAATATATCGAGAGTAAGCAAATCAACACATTGCAGGTAAGCCCGATTGCTCGGGGTTGAAAAGGTGACGAATATCTTGAAGCATGTACAATGCGTAATTTAGAAGCCATCTACCTCCACTCTTTCTCTCGGACCGATTCCGGATGAATTCTTCACTGCACTGACTGATATTGGCCTTCACCACACAATTGAAAAGATCGAATTGAAATTCGGTGTATGCAATTATTTGTCAAATTATTTTTGATCATGATTTTTTACCGTTTTCACAGTATTTCTGTGTCATATCTCTGATGATAGAATAATCCAGATTCCATTCAACTCCGAGCTCTTCTCGAAGCTTGGTAAAGTTTTGAAGCTGCATGACACCATTAAATTCACTGCTCGAGGATTAGCAGGAGAGTCGATTACTGAGGAAACTAGAAGAAGGTTTGTTCAAACACAATTTTGGTTTTCTTTCTTTCGCGAAATCAATGAAGTTTCACAGTTTCACTAACTTCCTGGAGGAGACGAAAACAATCAAAACAGTTGATCTGAAATCATCCGGCAGCGAACTCGCTTCAATTCTCAATGAGAAATTTCTCATAGACATTGGCGAATCGGAATCGTCTCTTCATCGTTTCCTCTGTAATACGAAGCCTGCAACTATTTATGTGAGTTTTGTTCGTGGTCCTGAAATAGTAAACAATATCATTGATTCAGACTCTTTGTTTTCACCCGAGTGAATCGATTCTCGCGAGTCTCCTCCACTGGGAGACTCTTGATGCCGCTCACATGGTTTTGAGTGCGGAATGGATTGCAAAATTGTGCATGGTGTGAAATGATTCAACACTAAACCTCATTTCGATATCCCATTCAGATGAAAATGGAGCACATGGACTGTCAAGACATCGCAAGTTGGCGGATTTCCATCGACCACCCAATCACTGCGGGTATACTCTCTCAGCCAATCCGATCTGCTGCATTCGAGGTGTGCTTTCTTCACAGTTTGACAGGGGAAAGCATCCGATTCCAGTACAAGAAAGATCGAAACGAGCATTCGATCGTCCGGAAAAGAGACGAAATGACTGCGAAGATCTATTGCAAACAAGAGACAGTGGACGAAGCTGGAACAATGATGCACAATCTCGACATAATCTTTTTCTCGCGTCGTTATTATGGGTGTACAGAGCCAGAACGTCACAATATTGACTATGATGGCGAAGATATCGCCGATTCTCTTTGATTTTTGTCGATGTTTCTATTGAATTCTCATGTTTCTTGTGTGCATTTCTTGTTGCCTTTCACAAAAATATAAAAAGGACTGAAAACAAGAAATAGCATTAAAAATAGCAAAAATCGGATATTTTATCGCTCTGCACTCACTCTCTACTGACATCTGCACCATTCGATTCCTTATCAGTACTATTTCACAAAATACTGAATGACGCATCGTGCATGTCTCCTATCAGAGCATCCATCTCTCTGCTGCCCTGATAACCGCCCTTGCTCTGCTTATTCACAAGACGCGTTTCGATGAAGCTTCGTGAGTACTTTTTCATTTCTTGAGTTATAAAAATGCTGATTCTTTCTCTGTTTTAGTAATCATCTTCGCTTCTTTGCTGTCGTCAGTACTGTCGAGTGAGTCATGTAATGTGATTGTAACAGTAAAAGGTTGAATATGAGGCCGGTTACGTAAGAATCGAGCAATTGCTGGAACAGTGATTTTCGACCATTTTGTCAAAATAAGTGGAACGACCTTTTTGAGGATAGTGATCACCATGGTCAACTTCATTTCACTCCAACTCGATCGGTGCAGCCGTGCAGCAACCATGCTGCTTGACACCATTTTTCAGCTGCTCAGTTCCCCTATGGCCGATCGCTTTGAAAATTTCACCACTTATGCAATCGACTATGGCGAATCGATTCATGATATTTGTATTTCATGAACAACAAGCGTTCGGTTTTAAAACCATTTTTCTCAAATACTAAGGCCCAGTGGAACTAGGTTTTCGCACCGTTGCATGCGCCTCGAGGTGGGGATCAATATTTGTATGCATAGTGTGAGGAAAAAAACGACCGTAATTTTGATACAATTACATTTGTCGACGATTTTCCTCTCTTATTCCCTCTTTACGTCCGTCCCACACCGCGCGATCCCATTGCCGAGTGAGGAATGAAATGAATCTCTTTGTCTCGCTTCATTATTCCTCCTCATCGCTCGAATGATGCGGTGTGGGAGGGGAGAGAGGAGGGAATAAGAGAGGAAAATCGTCGACAAATGTAATTGTATCAAAATTACGGTCGTTTTTTTCCTCACACTATGCATACAAATATTGATCCCCACCACGAGGCGCATGCAACGGTGCGAAAAGCTAGTTCCACTGGGCCTTAGTATTCGAGAAAAATGGTTTTAAAACCGAACGCTTGTTGTTCATGAAATACAAATATCATGAATCGATTCGCCATAGACGAATACATAAGTGGTGAAAATTTCAAAGCGATCGGTCATAGGGGAAATGAGCAGCTGAAAAATGGTGTCATGCAGCATGGTTGCTGCACGGCTGCACCGATCGAGTTGGAGTGAAATGAAGTTGACCATGGTGATCACTATCCTCAAAAACGTCGTTTCCCTTATTTTGACAACATGGTCAAAATTCACTGTGCCAGACTCTAATTGATTTGCTCGATTCTTACGCAACCGGCCTCATATCAGTGCGTTCGTCTAAGAATCACACCCCTGGCGGTACAGAAAAATGCGTCACTATGAGATTCCTGTAGATTATGATAGGCCTAGGTACCCTACATCGATTTCTGTTATTGTCATGTGTCAGTCATTCTCATTTGCATAATTGCATGCTCCCAAAGTTTGATCACATTCTCACTTTTATGCCTGCTAATCAACGGAACGTCATCCGATTGCCACGAAAATTTGGCCCCATGCCTTATTTGACATGCTGAACACGCTCCAGTTGTTTGTTCATGCAAATTTTGACGATCATTTTTTTCATGGAACTTTGAGGCCATGGTTCTCGAAAACTAAGCCGAACACCTCGCCAAATTTTTGATATGTTATGTAACATGGTCTAGCCTAGGCCGTGTCCAAAATTCAAGTCAATCGGTTGTTGGCGTGAGGTTTTACAGCCCGAAAACTGAACGTAGAATTCACTGAAATCTCCCTTATTTCCTCTCATTCCGCACCGATCGCCTCGTCCGCACGGCGTGAAATGAGTAAAATGATTCATTCCTCGCCGCGCGGAAGAGACGATCGGTGCGGAATGAGAGGAAATAAGGAAGATTTCCGTGAAATAAGTGTATACTAATTTTGCTGTAAAACCTCACGCCAACAACCGATTGACTTGAATTTTGGACACGGCCTAGGCTAGACCATTTTACATAACATATCAAAAATTTAGCGAGGTGTTCGGCTTAGTTTTCGAGAACCATGGCCTCAAAGTTCCATTAAAAAAATGAAAGTCAAAATTTGCATGAACAAACAACTGGAGCGTGTTCAGCATGTCAAATAAGGCATGGAGCCAAATTTTCGTGGCAATCGGATGACTTTCCGTTGATTAGCAGGCATAAAAGTGAGAATGTGATCAAACTTTGGGAGCATGCAATTATGCAAATGAGAATGACTGACACATGGCATTAACAGAAATCGAAGTAGGCTACCTAGGCCTATCATAATCTGCAGGAATCTCATAGTGACGCATTTTGCTATACCGGAATTCTCTAGGAATGTGCGATTCTTAGGCGAATGCACTGATATTCAGCCTCATTCGGATCGATCAGTGCTGTAATTACTTCTGAGGATGTTTGGTCCGGCTCGTCTGCGACTGTTAGTTGATTATCTTTTTTCATCTCGAATATCCTCTAGTAGGAGTCGTTCTAATGACACATGCGTTGAAAATTATATAACTTGGATCTAACTCTCAGCTTCTCATGCCTGGTTCTAAATATCGCGTCTACGCCGTGTACGCTAGTTCTGCGCCATCGAATAACTATGCGAGCAATGTCCTGATAACTGGAGCTGATAACACTCAGTACACGTTAGTTTTTCACTCTTCATATCGCTCCTAGCATTAAAGTGTTCGTTTCCTTTGCGCAATAGATAATTTCAAGTTCAGAGAGTACGTTTCAGAGTAGCAAGCCTCTCGAGAGCCAAGGGAAGCTCTGGTTACTTCCTTGATGACACCATCATTCTTACAGCGCCGATAACAGTGAGCAAATATGAAGTGAAACGTTTAAATAATATAAAATTAATTTCAGATATCCGACAATAATCCAACTGCCGGAGCAGGAATCTCTCCTCGTGTGTCATTCACCATCTTCATTGTCAGTCAAACCTGTAAGTCTTTGAAATCGTGTGTTGGAACTGAATCGGAGTCAAACAAGTTTTGATAATAAATAAAAACTGCAAATAGATTGCAAATTTGATGGCATCACAGATTCCGTAGCTCCGGTGGTCAGTGCTCAGCTCGTGAATGGTGCTGTTGACTGCAGCCTAGCCAAGGTGAGGGTTGAACGTCCTTGACAAATAGTGATCGGAATGTACCATCGTTGTCGTGTTCTGTCGTTTTGATGACAAATGTCGAAATAGACTATTCCGCATCGTTTAGTTGAATGTTTCTTTTCCATTTGAGCACAAAGAGAAACAAAGAGACCATTTCTGAAATATTGTTTCATAGAAATTGTGAAAATGGTAGTATTTGCAGTTGAACGCTCCATCGTGCACTGTACTCAGCGCAGAAATGAGCTTTCAACTCAATAACTTTGATACTTCGCGCGTAAGTCTTTCCTAAAGAAACAAAGGAGAATGTTCATTACGCAGGTCGATTCAATCGATGTAAAAAATGCTGGTTTCGATTCGATTAGTGCTCAATACTCTATTATGAACGTGACGTAAGCCAAGTACTTTTGTCGCAAAGATTAGGCAGTAGAACGCTAGGAAAGAGGAAATAACATTCAGGAAGCAGGCTGCGGGTAGTTCCGTGATGATTGCTGGCCCGATAGTAACTCTCTACAATCCCGGAGTGTCTTCGGCTAACTTCGGTTTCACTGTGAAAAAAGATGCAGGTGAGGCTGAACTCCAGTTTCAAAATGCTCAATGCTTATTTCAGCATGGTCCGGCTCGCTCACACCCGGTGCCTCAACAACTTTCCTATCGAATGGCTTCCTACAAGTGGGAGAAGCTTATTCGATGCCAATCAATCAGAACACACTCAACAGAAAGTTCGATTTCGGACAAGAAGTTAGTGTCTTCGAATTCTATTCTCAATAATTTTTATGTTCTTTTTTTCAGACTCAAATCAGCTTCAATCCTATCGTTGGAAACTACTACCCTGATCAGGGTGATTCGGCCAAGTTTTCATGTGTGAAGGACAGCGGAACTGTGGTCTATGAGTGAGTATCCTCACATATATGATTCTGAAAATTAAAACGCGAGTTTCAGTTGTGGAGAAAAGGCGGGAAGTGTGGTGAGTGATTCGTGCAAGTCCATCAAACTCGACGTGGTAGTTGGAACGAGAACAATCCAAGGGACGAGGTTCAAGGTGGAAATCGAGTCGAGTGAGTCCTTTTTTCAATGACTCCTCTATAGTTGAAGTCGTTTCTAGCGTCGGGCGCTGTCTCATCTTCGATGTTTGTGATTACCATCGCATCCATCTTCGGAGTTTTTCATCACTGACGATCTCAACCAAGTCTTCTCAAGCAACCAGTAAATTCCGAATAATTCTCTGAACGCTCATTTATGCGTTCCCTTGTACCCAACTCTCAGAATTCTGATCCTTGGGTGTCTATACTGTCTTTACTGCATCGTAATTCATATTTTTGTGTTTTGCTTGAGTCGTTTTCTTGACATGAACGTCATAAATCACTGAATCATAATTTCTTTGATCACATGGAGAAAAACATTTTCATCTTATTGTAGCCATACAATACAGTTCCGGTTGATAAGAATAACGGATATACGATGGAAAGCGCCGATATAACATCCGCGTGGACTTATTATTTGACATGCGCAAGTGTGCCTTATTGTGTTCTCGCGCTGGCTATCAGTCTAATCGTTCTGATTGTTCTTCTCCGGGAGAAAGGATACTCTGAAAATGCGTTCTTCACTATTTATCAGGTCAGTTATATATGTACATTTATATTCGCCTTTTCAATAATAGCCATTTTTTAGGTGACTCTTGCCAGTGACATCACATCTATCTTCTGCAATCATATCTTTGCCGTAGTTCCAGCGCTGGGATGGTGGAGCAATTTCTACTCAAACAACCAAATATTTGTACCGGTCCGTTTCCATAATCGTCATCTTACGATCATCGTAAATACAGCTGTTCCTCTTCTTCTCATTCTTCGCCCGAACTCTGGAGGGTTTTTGCAACTCATATTTATGTTTGAATCGCGCATCGGCTATTGTTCTGCCTTTTATGCACAACAGAGTAATGCTTACTCCCAAACGAAATGCGATCAAATAACATCAGATCTGGAATCAAACGAATCTGACGATTGCTTTCATCGCCGCGATAATTAGTGGGCTTGCCAATGGAGCAACGTCAGGGTCGTTCAAAGCTCAATGGAGGCTGTATTCTGATGGTCGAATGTTTGCTGTGGTAAAAAATCTTTGATGAACGCTTAAATCTTGAAGATCGTTTCAGTCAGATGACACACCTGAAGTCAGAGCATTCTGGGTTCAAAGCTTCCTCATGATGATGTTCAGCGTTGTGCTCATAAGCTCGTTGTACATCCTTATTTTCGTTAAATTTCGATCGCAACTGAAGGTTTTCTTCTTCACAAGATCACTAGACGGCGTATTCGTGTTTTCCAGACAAGTTGCCACAGTTCATCATCGGATTTGACAAAGAACAGACTAGCTACTTCACTTTTATACATCGGAGTTGCGGTAATTTCGCTTGAAGTTCGAGCTGAAGTAATCATAAATGACAATACTGAGTTCTAGATTGCTTACGCCGTCTTCTTTTACTACTTCTTAGTTGGAAATCTCGACTTTGACGTGAGATCTGTCAATCCCATTTCGAATATTCCCATTCGCTTCAGGTCGATTACCGAGTGTACTATTGTGTCCTCATCGTCGTTACGGATCTCTACTCTTCGATGCCTGCCTATCTGCTGCTCATATTCTGCAGTTCAGTTCGAAAGGATTTCATTAAAATGATAATGTTCGCAGAGCACATTTTATCCGTGCCACCTTGAACATTGTAGATCTATCCGCAATACAACTCTTCTAAGAAATGAGACCCGAAACAACTCAATCGTCGATGTGAATGTCACCTATCGAGCTTCAAACCTTCATCGTTTATCACTGACACCTCAGTGATTTTTCTTGAATTATTATGCGATAAATCCGCTCCAGTCCTTGAGTGATATTTATTTCGAATTTCTAAACGGCTAACACAACAGAAACTTGCTATGGATTTGCAACGGTACTTGCACCAAGGATCGATCGGGTGCGCGTATTTGAAACGGGCTCGTCTGGTTCAGTGAAGAGCGCCGGCTTTGCCGTTGCCAATACACAGAAAATGGCATTGGTGATGATGAGGAACGCGGCGTGAGAGAGGAAGACTAGTCTCCATTCCGAGATTGAGCCTGTTTGAAGCATTGCGTGGACCTGAATTACACTTTCGTATTTCCCCTCTGCATCACAGAAGGCAATTGAGGACTGTACACTGACCACAATGGGCGAGATGAGCATGGAGAGACAGAGGATGACTTGGATGTTTGCCATCACGAAGTGAGAGAATTGGCGAGAGACGAGGGTGGCGCACTGAAAGTATACTTTTTTGCGTGAAAAGATAAAATCTAGTAATTGCCTTGTTGAATCCGCCTCCGTTGAAGCCGAACATTGCCGTGGACAGCGTCATCAAGACGATGCCCCATGTTGGATAACCTACAATACTGTTCATGTTGCAATGCCAGTTCAAAGATATTTGCGATAATTTTTAAAACCTTTTGGAACAAAAGCAAGTGCTGCCATGAAAACACCAGCGAGGCCGAGAGCTAGTGAGTTGAAAATGCGCAGCTTGGTCGTTTCCGAGACGCCAGTGATACGGTCAGATGAATGACCGGCAAATATCTGAAATTGAGTGAGATTTTCGATCACCGTTCGCAGAAAGCGCGATAGCGCGTGAAAAAGATAGATGGAGTACAAAATAATCATAAAATCTAGCGAACCTTGACGAAGAAGTGGAACAGCACTGGCAGAGCCGCTGTCCATCCCGTCTTCTGAACTGAGTATCCGAGTACCTCGTGAAGGTAGAGCGGTGAGAAGATGTGGATGAGCTGAGAAAGCATCATTTCGATCAATAGCGACAGAGATACCGTATACCTGCACTGCGACGAGATCACCCAGGGCGCCGATCCATATTCCCCACACGGCGGGTGTGGTGATGATGGCGAGGTAGGGTATCTGAGAGGGCTGGATACGGCAGGTACAGGAATTTATTCAGACCCTCTTCTTTTTTCCGACGCTATTCTGAAGATCTGCTGCTGATTTGCCTCTGTGAATCGTGGTCACCTCGCATGGAGAGATCCACGGGTGCTTGGCTGAAGAGCTGATTTCGATTGATTTACGTTTATTAGAAAGAACTGTCCGATATCAAAAGCAGAAAGAGATAGAGTAAGAACTCACCGGGTTTGTTCCGATACACGAAGAACCAGCAAATGAATACGGTCCCCGAGACAAGTGAATGAAGGTAGAAAACAGATTTCCATCCGAAGATGGTAGTACACAACTGAAATAAGATATTTGATCCACTTTGATGCACCTATCTTCGAATTGTACCAACTCACGTATCCGGCAACAGGCATCGAAAAAATCGCTGAGGTCTGCCCGAAAGTAGTCAGAGTGCCCATGAATAGGCCGTGCTGTCCGAGCGAAGCCCAGTTGGATGTAATTGATCCGACTGTAGGAAAGGATGCAGCGATGGAGACTCCCTATCGTGAATTGTGTCAATCCATCGACCAAAAAGTATCTCACCTGCAGGAATCTCAGAGCAACAAAGCAGCTTAGCGAAAGTCGTGACAACGTCGGAATCAGCGCCGTCGCTACCGTACTCAGCAGACCGGCAGCGAAGAACACCTGCGATCGATAACTGACTTCTGATGGTGCTACCGAATACCTTGCGTGTGCCGCATGCGTGCGTCGCGTGCGAGATCGGAACGACGGCTACAAGGGCGCCGATTGCCACTGAGGAGAGGAGAATGGTTTTATCCTCCTTTGCGTATCCGATGTAGGTCTGAACCAGTAGGGTTGGTTTTTCCCTTTTGTTAAAATTCGACCGAATGAACTTAGGAACCGATACGTACATGGTTGGTGTTCTCAGCCTCCAATGTTGACGGCATGAATAGGATGACGAAATTGAAGCAGACAACATTCGACATGAGAGCAGACAGAGCGAATACCGATAGGAGGACAATGGGATATCTGAGTTGAACGATATCTGTGGATAACTATAGAGGTCTGTCTACCTGAGAGATATCTTCTTGATTGGGTCCGGAGGATTCTCATCATCGCTTCCAGTTGCAGTCATTGTGGGCAAACTGGAGGAGCACAAATTAATCATCTCGAGAAAAAGCTCAAAATGAAGGACATGAAAATGGTCACACTCCAATATCGGTCAAATTTGAGCATCAGTGGAACTGTGTACCGAGACAAAGAAAGGGAACTTTGATAGAGAAGGAAGAGAAATGGCGAGTGAAGGGAGCTAATCGAACCGGACAGCTGAGGTCGAATGGGATCACTTTCACTCGAACCAGAGATGAGTGTGAACGCTAATCGAGAAATTTCCTGTTAGTGTTTGCAATACAGTTTTTCGGTACGATGGTTTTCTTCATTCCAACATCTGAACAAAGATGATAACGTTGGCAAACACAAAAACTGAGAGCAACAAGGTGTGGTCATTCCGGTGATCGCCAAATAACGTGTAATAGTGCGATGTTTGTCGCGTGCAAATACGATGAGAATACATCGATTTCGGTATTTAAAAACATTCAGGTTTTTGTTTTTAGAAGGCATTGATGAATGATCAAGAACCGTTCGGGCTATTTTGTTCATCTATTTTCAGCTGCACCCAACCATTCTCCGCATGGGAAAGCAAGTTTGTTCTTTCCACCTGTCGGTCTCATTTCTGAGAAAGGAAATAGGACGCTGATCAGAGCTCGCAATCTCAAAGTTCATCCTCTGAACGAATGCACAGCTACAATTCTCCCGCTAGCTTTTGACTGAATTCATTCCGTTACAGTTTTCCTGAAATCGTGACAATGCTACAGTACCCTTTCTACGAAATGCATTTAAAATTCAACAGTCCTAGGCTGATTTTCACACGTTTCAAAGTTTTTATCCAAATGCGATCCAACTAAATCCAACTTTCACATGCGCTTTCCGCCTACTCAGTGCATTCGCGCCAAGAATATATTTTCACAAGTGTAAATTTTTTCCTGAGAACCTCAATATTTGAACGCCTATTTTGCTATTTTCGCAGACTGTTTTCTATATTGTAACACTCAGATTCGAGCCGATGGATGAGGAAGAAGAGTACCTCGATGAGTGGACGTACTATCTCACGCTCGCATCCACCTTCTACAGCATCGGATCTGTGATTGTCAGCATTCTCGTTTTGATCGTACTCATTCGCGAAAGAAGATACTCTGAAAAGGCGTTCTTCATCATTTACAAAGTTCGTTCTTGTAAACATATGACGACAACGTTCATATTCTAGGTAATCATAGTTTGCGATGTCTTAGCGATCTTCATCAATCATGCATTTGTTGTTATCCCTGCTCTGGGAATGATGAATAAGTTCTTTGTATATCATGAGATAATAATTCATGTTCGACAAGTGTTTCGATTCAGAGCAATTCTGAGATTTAGATATTCTTCTTATTCTCGTATTTTCTGAGAACAATGGAAGGGACTTCGAATCTGTTCCTTTGTCTCAACCGAGCAAGCGCGATAATTTTCCCATTTCATCACAAAAAGGTCAGATAATGCTTTTTCTAATTTTAGCTTATTTACAGATTTGGAACAAAATCAATCTGTTGAATGTCTTCTTTGGTCAAATCATAGCTGGAGTTGCAATTGGTGCAATATCTGCAAGTTTCGAAGCTCATTGGAAGGTTTATCCAGGAAACAGAATTTTCGCGCTGGTTAGTTTGATCTTACAATTCCAAATCGAACACGTTTATTCAGCACGAATTGACTGATAGCCTTCGAACATACTTTTTCTGGCTATTTATATTCACCGCTTTCGGTGAAATATCGATTAGCTCGGTATACCTATTCATTCTCGTCAGATTTCGGCTCAGGGTATAATAATCTGAATAAACTCTCATTCAAGTCCTCACAAACCTTCAGGAATTCCGTAGACTTTCACTCGTTTATAGTACACAGACAGATTCAGTCAAAACCAATAGATCGTCTCTCCTCTACATAGTTTCAGCAGTTATTTCGATTGAAGTATGACTTCACCAAGCAAATTTCAAAAAAGTACATTTTTTTCAGTTTGTTAACTGCTCCTTCATATATTACTTTTTCGTTAAGCATGTCGATCGTCTGGGTGTATGCAAATCACTTATTATCTAGATGAACTTGAATTCGAATATGCAGATCGACTACCGCGCCTTTTATGCAGAGTTTTTCGTGATTACTGATCTCTACTCCACGCTTCCCGCTTATCTTCTGCTATTCTTCTGCCGATCAGTTCGGAATGATGTCCGCAATTTGATAGTGTGAGATAACTAACTAGTAATCGACCATCAGACATTTGCAGCGGCCTTCGGCAGACGTTTGTTAAGAAAGGCATAACGACAAATGACACAACGAACATGGAACGTGGAAATGCCAACACCTGATTCTGCTTCGATTATCTAATCTCTTAGTATTCAATTTTTCCTGTGTCTATTGGATACAAAAAAGCACGTGATACATCTGTATATTCTCTTGATTCTGAATCTTGCTTAACTTTCAATGAACCATTTATTATGCAATCGAGAAGTGAACATTATGTACGATAGTCATGGAAAAATCTTGAGTTACTTCTTTTCTAAGTTGCAGAAACTGTCAAAAGAGTCGCTCATCTCACTACGCTCTTCTGGTGGATAGAAGGGTTCGGGCACAGGGGAATCTCGAGAACTAGGCTGTACAATTGATGTCGGACGGAAAACCGGAGTCATCGCGGTCGCGTCATAGTTCAGCGACTTTTCGGGAAGATCAGAGTTCCGGCACGCCGTTCGGAACCTCCAGTCCAGCAGAGAAGTGGTGAACAGCACGAAATTGAGCGAGATCGATACCCCGAGAGCTATTAGAGTGCCCAAACGCGGAATCTGGAATGATAGAGATACGGATTAGACACTAGAAGTGCGTCAACCTTATCGAAGCATTCCGCGCCGACGCCGACACTCAGAAGGGCGATCACGACGATGCCAATACTGGCGAGCACTGCTGATGCGCCAGTGGTCCTGAAATGCGTTTCTTGGTTGAACCTACTGAATATTGCCTAGTAAATATTGTTGATGTGCATGTGAGAATAAAAATATTGAACTAACGCCAGCATAGTGATTGTGATCGTCCTTTGACTCCGCGGCGAAAAACAGAAATGTGCTATCGCCATTATCAATTTGACGGCGGATATGATGGAATAAGCGACGGTTAACGTGCCTGGAATAGCGGTGATGAATAGTCATGTCCTTGAATAATCTCCTTAAAAAATTTCATTCACCAAACATCACAGCAACTCCGATAGTTTCCGAGCGTAAGGATGGACAATTTCGTACATCGGCATCATTCCTGAAAGAGCGCATGAATAGGAACTGCGTGACTGCGAGTATCAGTGTATTTCCTATCAAACGCACCAGTAGAAAGTGAGAACGAGTGAGATAATAAGGTGGACTATTGACGATCCGAGATGAACCAGCAAATGGTTTTGAGATCCTGAACGTACATATTTCATAAATACACAAACACAGACGAAAAAAAACTTACTGGTGTTAGCGGCAGATTTGGATTCTTGCATCTTTTGGTAGTGGGGAAAAGATGAATAACTATTCCGGCTGTTTTCACTATCGCCATCGGGGGTTGTTGTGGTAGAGGCAGGACGCTATTTGGACGCCTTAGTTTTGTTTGTTCGGATGTGGGAGCGGCTTATGATTGATTGCTGATAACGTTATCACTTGGAGATCATGGATCATCGAATAACAGTTGGTTCACGCGATGGGATGAATGTAGTGTTCTTTGGTTGTTATGCTTCCAGTTAGACCGAGAAGAGCAAACAAACAACTGAATCACGCGGACAGCACCTTATCGGGATATGGGACGATGACTAAGGTATTCCAGATCAATAACACAGCGATTTGCCAGGAAGTTTCAGATCAGCGTGTGATTCGTGTGTTTCTCCTCTTCTCTTCTATAAGCAAAAAGTTTTTTAAAAAAACTGAAGCAATTTGTCCAGATAAAACAATCAATAAATGTGTGATGTGTTACCTGATATTCACGATTATCTCCGAGATTTACGGCTTTGTAGCACTAGTTGTAACACCGCATGATTGAAGACAAATGAAGTATAATTATCTGTATCCCCTAGTATTTTCCGAATGGTCTGGTTTCTTGCTTCGTCTGCTCGATTTCCTCATCCACTTCCTGATAGTGATTGGATTGCTATCTGTCTGCAAATAGTAATCGATGCTGGGGGAATCGCTGGAAACATCACGGTACTACTAGCGATTATACTGAGATCTCCGATAAGTTGGAGGTAATAATTATTTTCCGAAATATAATGTCAGCTCCCCACAGGTCTTTCACGATTTTGCTAGCAAAACAAGCAGCGGTTGATCTTATTGCAACAGTTTCATGCAATTTCATAATCGAACGGTAAAATCGAGTGGAGCAGAGGTAAAATATCATCGACATTTCTCAGAATGATTCCCGCACCATTCGGCACTGCGATGGTGTATCTCGGACCGTGCACTATGATCTCGCCTTTCTCATGCCACATCGACCACTGTTTTATGATGAATGCTCAGACGTACTCCATCTATGTCGTCGCAGCCAGTTTCCTATCGTCTCTACATACTCAAATAGTTATCAATCTCCTCAGTATAATCCCTGTAAAATTTTTCAGCAGGGCACCTTCCCCTAGGATAATGATTGCAATTTGTGCAGCGATGCTAATTCTACCGATCTGCATGTTTGTCAGTTTGCACGACTTAGCTCTTTGTTACTGTCGAGGTACTTTTTTAGATAATGACTTATCTCACGATTGACGATGAGTCTGAAGTAAGGGAGGCTTTCCGGGTCATCTATGATCTCGACGATTATGTCGTACACGGTGAATATACGAGAGGAACCTCTCTTGACGGAAAGAGAACGTACGGAGTTAATTATTCCAGGCCATCTCGCATCTCATCCTCGACTTTCTCTCAGAGTATCAACACTCTTCAATGCTGGTTCTTGCCTGCCTGTCACAGTTACAGTGGTTATTGTTCGACGGAAGGTAAGCATGATCCCACGCTGAGAAACATAAAAAAATGGCTTGAACTCCGATTATTTTCATGTGCTCATCGCTCTGGAGCGACAACATACAAAGATGTCTTTGAAGTCATTGCTCATTCACAGAGTGCTGGTCAAGGTAAGCTATCAGAAGTCATCAGAATCGTCTTTATTTCCGTCACATACTTGGGCCTCATCCGTTTCTCATCCCGAAACCGATGCTCCGTTCAGGTGCTCACCCTACAAGCGTGTCTTCCAGCCATCTACACTCTGACTATTGTCTGCTATCTAATTGGAAAGAAGGGCCTACACCACTCGCCGCCCCATGAACATGCAATCAGAGTGGTCAGTCACTGATATGAAATCGGATTATTGTTTGTTATGAACATTTTCTTTTTCCCAACTCACGTTATTTCTCACGTTTACTTCCTTGAGTGAGAAAAAAATGAGTCTATGAAAATCAAAAACAACTGAGAAGATTTCTATCAGACAGTCAGTTTGATGACCCTTGTCAGCCCCTATATCAGTATCATCAACATTAAAACTTATAAAGAGTGAGATTATCCTTTTGCAATGAAAAATAATCTTTTCTTACAGTTTTGTATTCTGTCGGCGGAGGAAAACGACTGTGAAATTTTCACTTACAGCTTTTCTATAAGAGCTGGATCAGATAAAACATGATAATGTTTGAAGAAAACAGGAGTTTATATTTGTGACTGACTTTGTATTATCAATATTCATTGATAACACTGTCATTGAATACTTATCGAACACAAATATTGAGAAATCATTATTTCATTTGTTTACCAGCACACATTTACAGTTCTCTGAAAATTCATTCATTTCCCACACAGTTTCTCAGGAGCAAACCGCAAGTATGATCAAAGACCACAAGACATAAAATGATGAAACAGCGACTACGGAATATCAACATACGTTTTACAGCTTAATCCTCCCAGGAGAGATTTGTGAAACTATAATAGGAATGTTCCAGCAACGTAGGTGGCTCGAGACGATGCATTTCTCATTTATCCCAAAGGTATCAGCACAAAACACAAATATAGAATACGATAAAGATCTGCTCATATTGCGGATATTGCAGATATCATTGTTACATGCAAGATACAGTACTCCACAAGGAATGAATTATGCCATTTGAAAGGAGCGGTTTTGACGAGTCCTCGTTGTTGAAACTGATCCTGGTATACGATACAGTGAACAGCATTGAATTCTCATGAGAAAATGAGGTGAGGAAACATTAAACGGAAAGCATTCAATTTGTATCTGCATTTTACGATAACTACTTGCAACTGTTGCTGGAAGTCAGCCAATCGGAGCGCTAATGATGCGTCGAAGATGTTGTGTGGTGAATGTGGGAGAAGATCTCATCCTTGTGATGAGTTCTGGAAATTGATGGTTGAATTTTCGACAAAAGATAGCGAACGTACATTCCCATCGAATTTGTGCAATGGAAAAAAGTCTGGCGGAAGTCAGAACGAAAGATAAAATTGATAACACAGTTTGCGATAGAGACCATTCTGCAATGATAGTTGACAAACGGAGCACATTCTAAGTAGAGAAGCTGAAGGAAGGGGGAAGGGTGCGCGGCGAAGAGAGGAATGAGAGGAAGGGGAGAGGGAAATGAGCGAACCCTTGCGCAAGGGTTTTGAAATCACTCAAACCCTTGCGCAAGGGTTGATCGGAAATGGCTCGTTCTCAACCGTTTGACTACGGAAGTTCACAGAATCTATGTTCTATTATCATAATTAGCAGGTGTTATCATTCCAGACCACTTTCCATAGCCAAAATTTCTATACTGTCAATTCTCCCTCTCTATTCCAACGTCAAAACACGCATATCTGCTCTTTAGATGGCGTTCCTATGATTTTCAGCAACTGCTAGTCTAGTTGACGAGAGAAAGAGATAGAAAATCGATCTCAGCTGGGAGGAAGGTCAGTCAAAGGAGGATCGTGCCTAAGTGATCCTATGCTCTGTAAATGTGGTCTGACAATCCTTTGTACGTCAATGATGCTAATAGGATGCAAAAAGTTGAGAAAATTCGATCTCAAACGGTCGATAAAGGTCCAAAACAAATACAACCCTTGCGCAAGGGTTCTACAGTAATCCAAACCCTTGCGCAAGGGTTCTTTCATTTCTCCCTCCCCTTCCCTCCCTCTCATTCCTTGCTGTGAGAGAGCGGCAGGGCCTTCCCTCTCCCCTTCCTTCAGCCTCTCTAATTCTAAGTATAATAGTACGTTGAATTTCGCTCGAAATAACTCACACGGTTGTTGAATACATAAGCGCGATCCACATATCCTCCATGTTGAACCACTTATACCTGAAAAGCGTCTGAAATCTGGGTTGTCCAAATATCCGAGGAAGTTTCTGTAGTCTGCGTAGATAAATATAGCTAACTAGTTATCCGGGTTTCCACGTAAATCGCAATACCTCAGGCCAATCATGACGATTGAGGGGGAAGCAACAAGCAACAGAGACGCACCTACAATCAACAGTCAATTCAGTGCTTGATTTTCAACCTTTGGTAGGTAACAAACCAAATCGAGCGACATTTCCGTTTAACTCCGTAATCTAAAATCCAACAACCAAAACGTACCCGTGAAAGCGATGAGAATATTGGTCTTTGAATCTCGACGAATCGCCTGTTTACTTGTGCTGCGGATATTCTGGAGCTTTAGTAGATGTTATTTTGCCTTACATTCTCACTTACCAAACTGTAGATCTTCATGATAGTGAGAGAAAGGAGAGACATGCCGTAGCCAACGATAATGAAGACGAAGTGAGTGGTGGAGAACCTTGAATTTAATGCTTTTTTCATGCTTTGAAATGTAGAACGAAACCACTCTGCGGTTGAATGAATGATTCCACAATGACCGGAATTGTTCAGTATCTGATTGTTGTAGGATGTTGCGGCCGCAGCTCCCAGCGATGCCTAGAATTATTCATCATCAAAAATCAGAAAAATGACTTCTGTCACACACCAGAGCAAGAATGAAGCACGCCACAATCATCACGCCTTTCTTCCAGTCCATGAAAATCTTGTTGAACTTCTCCGGCCAGCATACGGCAATAATTCTTTCAACGGACGTCAGAATCAGAAAGATAGTAGGAATCTCCGTACCCAGAATCTGTGCGTGCACCCAAAAGGTCTGAATACAGCTTTCTAATGGTTATTTTTCGAAGGAACACTTACCCCGAAGAAGCACTCATGCACTGTATGTCCGGTATAAAAGTGGCCGGTACGAAGATCGGCCAATCGGCCAGCGCCTGTTTATATTCAAAATATTTTCGAAAAGCGTGTTTTAAAGGAGGGCTAATAGCAAATATTTGATGACTAATCTGCCAACGCAGAAATGTAGGTATCATGAACCATATCAGAAATCCGAAAACCGCATGGTTGTATCTTTTGCCTAAACGATTTTATAGCGAGTTGGCAATGTGCCATGGACGCTTGAAAGGACAGGGGAGTGGCGGGAATTTGAATGTGAAAGCATCTTGATCATAATGTGAAATGAGAGGAGCAGCTCCAACACCCCAGTGTAGCGCAGTGGTTAGAGCTCCGGTCAACCTCTCTGAAGGCCGGTGGTTCGATGCCTCCTTCGACCCAGGTTTTTTGCAGCCAATAAATGCATGTTTTCGCCGATTTCTTTGCTAATAGCCCTCCTTTAAAAACCTGTAAGAATGAAGGAGATGCTATTGATCAGTTCGCCGATTTCCAGTGCGATGAAGCACATGTATCTAAAAATAAGACTCAATTTCATTCAAGAATGAACTCTCACGTCCTCCTAGCCTCCTTTGAGTGCATGTACATTGCGAGATTGAGAAAGTTGGCGAGTACGGCCATTCCACCTGAATGTTTGCCATTAACCCGAAAGAAATTATTTCGAGGAGACTTGGGAAGA
This sequence comes from Pristionchus japonicus, assembly GCA_900490845.1. NCBI lineage: Eukaryota > Metazoa > Nematoda > Chromadorea > Rhabditida > Neodiplogasteridae > Pristionchus > Pristionchus japonicus. Next base: position 168,219 of record LS502949.1, read on the forward strand.
CTCACCGATAGGCAGATAGTAGATGCACATGGCGAACGTTGAGACATACGAGCTTTCGGAGTTCATGATGGCTGATCACTGAGATGTTGCGAGTGTGCTTTGCGTTCACGATCTATGCTAGTTATGCAGAGGCGTGGGATTCCGAGCTAGGGCGCAATGAAGAAACACGAGTGAGTGTGGAAGGAAGTTGGCAAGAGTCAGGTACACTAACCTAAATCAGCCGAGGCGTACGTATACACGGAGACCGAAAAGCATGAATGGGCCCTTGATGAGAGGCGGCAGCACAAAGTATGACCAACCGAGAATCCATGGCCCCTTGATCATCTACCAAAAAGTCCCTGTTTGTGAACCGTTTTTCACTTGAAAGATACATTATAGAATTATTTTCGGTGTCTTTTGTGAATGCGTAAAGTGTTGTCGTGTTATTTTTCTCAGAATTTCACAGTAATCCAATTAAGAACGCTGCCTAGATCTGTGGCTCTTTTACAGCGAGCCCATAAATCGCTCTTGTTTTTGATAAACTCGTTCTGAGTAAACAGTTATGTTCACTGAAATGGGAAAGACACGAGACTATCCCACATTCCCATTTATATTTTACTCATGACGTTTCCCACGAAATATGTATAAATACCTCGATTAATACCTCGATATTCGAATTTCGATGGTTTCTGCTCAGACTAGTGCTCTTTTCAAATTCTTCAGCTACTTAGAACTTGGAAATATTGGTTAGCATTTTGAAGACTTGTAGAATTTTGACTTTTTAGGCTTATCAATCATATTCAACGCCATTCTATCCTATCTCATACTATACAAATCAGCAAAAGAGATCGGTGCTTATCGATATCTGCTTTTGGCTTTTGCCATCAACGACGTTTATTTTCCTATTATACATTATCTGACTCTCCCTGTGAGCAAAACATTTTGAATAAAGCTACATGTAAATTGCAGGTGATTTGCACTTACAAAGATGCCTTTGTGATGTTCTCCTATGGAATTCTAACTTCAAGAGTTCGTTTAACTCATTTTTTTTGAAAAAAAAAACATACTACATTTCCCCTCGAAGTTCTCTCCTCTCAGTTCTCAATCATGCTCTTCGGCGATACTTTCTCGCAGACGATGCCTCTCCTTGTTCACTTGTTCATTTACCGACTCATTGCGACTAAATGGTAATCTATAATCTCTTCAGCTAATAAGTATTCCAAACTAAAGGCCCCGCGAAATCTCGTTCTACTCTCCGAAAACATGCTTTCTATTAGTGGCCATCACTCTTGGAGTCGAATGGCCTGTCTGGTTCGAGTTTCGTACTGCGAAAATGCAACATGACTTGTTTTAGGTTTGGCAACAGCTTCATCAACTACGCACCAAATCAAGAGTTCAGAGATTATGTTCAGCCATTCTTGGATGAGGAATTTGATGGTGAAGGATGGGATTTTCAAGGGGCTCTATACTACGTAAGTGCTCCGCTTTTAAAAACGGAATTCAAATGACTGATGAAAATGCAGAATAGTGAGGGCGAATTTCGCTGGAGAGGATTCATCGGAACGATGTTTTTCAATGTATCCATGGCCTTCTTCATGTCCATTATTGTGTTCTGTTCGTACTCGATCTGGATGCACTTCCGGTTAGATTCAGCAATCAAACACTGCCAGCTATGACACAGCGAACACAACAATGGCAATAACACGAATTACATTGCATTGCAATTGAGGAGATGTGACTGTTTCCACAGACCGGAAAGTTTCAGAAACGCGAACGTCGAATGGTCTGGTAAAACGAAACGACTTCAACAGCAACTGTTCTACACACTTGTAGTTCAGGTCTGGGTTGACAGTCTCATCTTCAAGTTTATCACACGAACTCTTGGCCGCCTCTTGATTCATGAAACGGGAACTTATGTTTAGACGATCGTTCCGATGATTTTCGTCTGCTTTCCATGCGGAGGAATCATAAATCTGCCATTACTCGGATTTCGCTTGAACGTATTCCCAAATCTTGTCTCTGCTTCACTCACAATCTTTCCACTAATCGACGCCTTTATCATTATGTTTGGGGTGAAGAGCTACAGGTAAGAGAGGATTTATTGTTTCAGACAGTTGTATTCATGTTCAGACAAGCCGTGCTCAAACTCATAAGATGCAGGAGTGGGCCTACCTCCAGAGCTAGCATCACATCGCTGACCTCATCAACTACTATCCCTACATCGACCTCGAATTTGTAGATAACCACCCAATTCATGATTGACCTTCCTTTTTTAAATTTCTTGATGCTCTATCAAACTAATAATACATAACTTCAATTGCATTTTCTGCGACTATGTTTATTGAATGGTTGATGCAATACTAGCAAATAAGACGATGAACGCTGTTGTAAGATATCAATAATCAAGATTGGTAGTGATGACGTCATCATTTCTACCAAGTGAGAGGCTCGAACTTCCAATTGTAGAAGAGTCCGTTGTTCGACTCGCCGAACTTGCAGATCATGTTAGCCATGCTGGAAGTACTTTCTTCCACCTGGAAAAGTATACGGTAGACCGAATCAACCACATGAAAATATGTTGCTCACGCTAGCAAAAAGGTCACAATGAGTTCAGATTCGCGATTGTTCTCGTTTTTTTCAGTGAACGGCATTGAAAATGGTAAGTATCTCACGGTAAGATCGGCCGCATCCGTTCCCATATCCGTCTTAACCCATCCGGGATGAACGGAGGTTGCGCGAATTCCGTCGCCCTTCCAGTCCATGGACAGAGTCTTGGTGTACATGTTGAGAGCCGCCTGAAACAAGTAGCTGAATTTCACTTCATTTCCTACTAGCTAACACACTTCACGACGTAGAAGGATTATCTCCCTAGCATTAAAGGTTCCGGGGGAGAACCGATCTATCCCTTGTTGTTGTCTCACCTTGCTCATGCTGTAGGCAGTGAAGTGTCTTGGTCCGCACGGTCCCCACGTGAGCGAGATCGATCCGAGCTCTGAGGACATATTGACGACCTGAGCCGAGCCCGAGGCTTTAGCTGCGGATTTCAGGAGCTCTTTGAAGGCCTGCAATTCAAATTTTTTCGGATAGCCTTCACTTTGCCAATACTGTTTTGCTTTGTCGTTTAACTCACGAGTGTCACAGCCATAGTCGCGACGCAGTTCACTTCGAAGTTCTTGGCTGCGTCCTTCCGATTGATGGGAGCGTTGATGTCGACGGGATAGAGGACGCCAGCGTTGTTGATGAGGATGTCCACTCCCGATGAACTGACCACCTTGCCGATCTGTTAGGGATTCATTCATTCTTCATCGCTCAACAGTTCATTCTTTGGTAAGGAAACGTTGGTGCATTCAAGCGGGAATGATGAAGAACAGTTGAGCATCGTGTTTTCTGAGGTCGCTCTCAAATTGAGAAAAGCCATGAAATATTCCATTCAGGTACCTGTTCGACCGCTTTCGCAATGGATGCGTCGCAGTCGGCATCCATCTCAACGATGACGAGACGAGGATCGGTGATCGATTGCAGCTCCGGTGATTTGGAAGCGTCTCGAGTGGTGGCGAACAATTTGCCTACCTGTTGAATGCAAGACATAACTTGTTGGGAAGAAATTGTAGATACGATACCTGATCTTTCTTGAGAAGTTCCTTCACCAGCCCCAGCCCGATGCCTCTATTGCCACCAGTGAGGACGATATTCTTGACCATTACTGAGCAAATATGCAATTCAAAATGATTTCAGCGAATAAATCAAGAAAACAAGCATACAACCATTCAGGAGCAAGTCGGGGAAAATGGACAGTTTGAACGACTTTTTAACCTGTTTAGCCAGTTAGAGAAGGGCAACAGAGAGATTAAAGGAACGCATTAACCACAAGTGGGGATAGAATGAGGAGAGTGGTTCAGTCAATTGCCTCTCTTCTCGAGTATTTGTACGCACCGAACGAGTGCGGGAGAGAGAGAGAGAGAGGAGTGTTGGTTGTTTGTTTGATCTACGGAGTTGTTGAAAGGGAACTGTGGTAGTGAAAATGCGTACAGGATGTGTACCGCATTTTGGCAAACAACTTTCTCTGCTGTTCAAGAATGATTCTTGGGTGTTTTCAGAGAGTCAGATCAATGTGCTATATTTAAAATTTACATTCATCCATCCTACTGAATGGAACAGAAAAGGGGAACTTTGGCTACAAAATTGTGATTAGACTCGTGAGAACACTGGCGCAGTGTTCATCACTACCGAGGTTGAACTCTTGCTTGAAGACGAACTCGCCCGAGACATACAACAGATCCATCCAAATAGAGTATTTCTGAAATAGTAGCTGAATTCACAACTCCACTTTCCCGTTATTAGTCTAAGTTCTCACCTGTAGCTTTTTACTCCAACCATGATTATGATCGCATCCAATAGTGGATAGATAGTGAGAGAGGCAGAGACGAGGTTGGGAAAGATGTCTATCCGGAACCCAAGCAGTGGTAAATTTATGACTCCTGCACACGGGGTGCAAACGAATATCATCGGGATTATTGTCTGAAAAGGTTTCCGTAGAAGCACATACGCTGAATATTCGAAAACCTGCACGATGAGAGTGTAGAATAGTTGCTGCTGCAAACGCTTTGTCTTTGCGGACCACTGCACATTTGCATTTCTAAAATTGTGTAAAGTTCTCTGAATATTCTATTAGGACAAATATAGACAATACATATATGATAATGAGTGCTCACCGGAAATGCATCGCCATAGAATAGGAACAGAACATGATGATGCTCATCATAAAGCTCATCATTATGTTGAAGAACATCGTACCAATGAAGCCCCTCCAACGAAACTTGCCTTCTACACTCTGAAAGATGTTTCTGAAGCCAATGATGGGTGCTGATCCTCACATAGTAGAGCGCACCATTGAAGTCCTTCCCATCTCCTCCAAATTCTTTATCTAGAAAAGGCTGTACGTAATCAACAGTTTCTTGATCAGGCACGTAGTTTACGTAACTGTTCCCGAACCTACAATTTCGATTTATGTTTCACATTCCAGAATCAGCATTACCATACTGGCCACTCAACTCCGAGTGTGCCCAAAATTAGGAGAAAACAGTTCCGAGGAGTGTAGAATGTGATACGACCGGGCCTGAACGAATACTTTTCCAGCGAACAAAGGAATATATAACCATTTAGTAGCGATGAGGCGGTAAATGAACAAGTGAACAAGAAGTGGCATGGTCTGCGAGAAAGTAACACCAAAGAGCATGATTGAGAACTGAATAAAGTCTTTGCGAATTTGCGAAAACGAATGATACCCACCCTTGAAGTGAGAATTCCATTTGAGAACATGACAAACGCATCCTTATATGTGCAAATGACCTGAATAGAGAATGAGGAATTCGAAAAACTTCGAGTCGCTTACAGGCAGGGTAAGATAATGAATCACAGGGAAGTAGACATCGTTGATAGCAAATGCAAGGAGAAGGTATCGATAAGCTCCGATTTCTTTCGCCGAACGTCGCACAACAAGGTACGTCAAGAGAAGATTCGTGATGATTGAAGCAACTGTAAACTTGGTTATCGAAGAACTTATGAAATTTTCCTCACCGATGTTCACCAATTCAACCGTGGCGAAGAACTCGAATAGAGGTTTACTTCGCTCCGAAATCATTTCAAGCGAAAAGCAAAAAGTGAGCGGAAACAAATCGGTCTCCCGCACCCAGATATTATGCGCCTTTCGCACCGGGAAGTAACTTCGATAAACCCCCCGATAATTTGCAAGAGCCCGACAACTCTCGCCGAACGAGAGAAAATGTGGTGAGGGTCTTGCGAGCCCTCGTTTCTCCTGTTTTCTCATGAGCTTAGAGATAAGATATTGCTCTTCGACATGAGGAAGTATCCCCCGCCGGAGAATTACTTTACTCCGGAGACACACCGCGGCCTAGACTACTGAGTCTCCATCTGAAAGATCATGCTCCACACAAAGCATGCAGGATATGCATTTCAGGATTGCATTTGCTCATATTGTTTCTCGAAAATCTTTCCTAGCAATCATATACTGAAATCATGCCAACGCAAGAAAGTGACGAGTACATCGATTCGTTACTGGAAGATTTCAGATGCGCTTACCCTCTTCCAATGAAATCTCATTCGCCAAGAATATGTATTGCCGCGGCCTGAGGAAGTCCGCCTCTCCGCATGAGAACTCCATTATTTCGGAAATATGCCCTTCCCTAGAGTCAATCATGGGTCACACTAGACTGCATTGATACTTACTCAATGCTTCCCAAGAACATTTCGGGAGTACGTCACCAATGATTTTAATAAATTTAACTACAAAATGTGCACATAGATGCTAAGTAGACGACTTGCAGTATCTCGATCAGCGACCTCCTAACAATGACCTTATTTTCGAACTATTTAGCTTTATAATCTGTTCTTCGAAAATCACGCCAACGCGTCAAAACAATGAGAACGACGTTTCGTCCCTGGGGACCCCATGTGAATGTATGTATTCGATGGAATCGTCGGCATTCTTCTCATCATCTTATTTGGTATGCCCCGTCCAGACATCAGTCCTTCTTTAGTCTACCTAACGACGATTCCATCTATTGCTGGGATTATAGCAAATATCATGCTACTGCTTCTCACCATCTTCAAGTAAACACGAATGAACTTCACATGTTGACAATTTTGCCAATTTAGAACTCCGCAAACGCTCAAAACGTATTCAAGAATACTGCTGAGCGCCGCATTGTGCGACCTAATTGGCGCTTGTACGGTTCCTTGTCAGGTGACTAGGTTGGTCGAATCCGTCGCTTCAAGTAAAATTAAAGTTAATATCGCCAGGAGCATCAGCTTCCCTGAAGCTACCGTTCTCGATTCGTATGGGTTGTGTACGATGTCCAGCGTGGATAGATGTTGGCTTTGTACAGGCCGTCAATTTATTGAGTGCAGTTGTCAATATTCCCCTTATTTCAGGCCTAATCGAGATGCTCATTCCCGTAAACGATGCTTTCATTTGTGTCTCCTTCTATTTTCGTCTAAAAGTGATCAAAGGCGACCAACCATCTGGGAGAGTGAGAACTTCATTGAGAACTCCCTTCACCTCAGTAAATACCTCAATTCCCAGAGCACTCTTCTCACTATTCTCTTCGTGATGCTTGTCCACACTCCTCTCTGCTTTGGATATTATGCCACGCAGGCGAAATGGCAAAACATCGGGGACCAGACTGATGACGTAGAACTTAGAGAAGAATTGAGTGTGCTAACGCACTATGGTTTGAAACTTAAGCTTTGTTGAACAAATTGCATGAAACGTCTAGGAATACTAAAGTTCTTCGACCCAATCACGTTGACAGTTCTGGGGTGGACGGTGCTTTCATCGCAAGCATTCTTTGGATCAGCAATGCTCCTGTGATGGAAAACGATCAATGGACTGGAGTTGAGCAAGGTTATTCAGTCCTCAATGATCCGATAAATGGTAGTATTCAGGATCAAATGAGCCCGGCAGCGAGAAGTTCGCATCTCATGCTGATAACTGTAACATTTGTCCCAAGATTAGACAAACAGCATTGTTTTAGGCATTGAATGTCCAACTTCTCATTTTAATCGGCTTTGTCATGGGTTCATCTTTTTACATGTCTGCGGTTCTGCAGCTGACAAGATCTTATTTCGTGCAGTTTGCGATTTTCCCGGTTCGAAGAAAATCAAAACAATTCTAAATGAGTCCGTATTCGCAGGTATCGAGCCTACAATTCACTCTGTCACCGATCGCGAACATTCTCTTCATCAAGCCATATCGGAAGTGCTGTATTATATGCTTGAAAGGCTTTAAAGTGTGATCTTTCCAGAGTATTCTATGGAAGAACTACCGTAACGTCACTAAAGCAAATGAGCTTCACAGTTTCTTCGAAATAACGCAAAAAATATTCACAGACAGCTATTTGCTATATTCCTCTTCTGTTATTCACAACTACAATTTTGCACGGTTATCTGACATTGTAAAACGTGCCATTCAAAAAGTCCTACGCAATCGTTTCTGAGTGGGTGTACTCGAAATGTCTTGTGGCAAGGGGTTCGGCATTCTCCTTCTCAGCAGCGTCCCCAACAGGGACTACATGTCTTCTACCTTCACCACCGTAGTCGAATATGTGGAGGGAGTCAATACATGTTTGTTTATACATCCAATAGATATGATCTGAGTTCAATTCAGTCCTCGGTTTCACACTAAACTTGCTGTTGCTCTATGCGATCAGACGTTTCTCTCGAGCTCATCTGGGAGCGTACAAGCATTTACTGACTATTTTCACACTGGTTGACGTGTTTCTGGTACTTCTTCATGTCCTTCTGCATCCTGTAAGCTCAGCTCTCATTCTTTTCATTGGAGTTTATTGGACATGCGAGGCATTTTCTACTGAGGATACGAAAGTGAGTTACGTCATTACAGAGAGTTCTACTTGCTGGAAATACGCATGGAACAGTAACGGATACACGCTTCGATGATCAGGCACTCTTTTCGAAAGTATCGGGCTGAACAAAATGATGCTCTTTTAGAGAGTGACGGCATTGTACATCGGATGCCAATCTGCTCCCTTTACTCTCCTCGGAATTCACTTTCTCTATCGATACTGGTCTGTAAGGAGACCTCATCTCATACAGCTCTTCTCACGAAAATCTTTTGTCATTTTTCTATCCTCTTTGACAAACGGAGTTCTCGTTTCTTGGTATGTTCTCCCCTATCGCTTATGTTACAAAATCCATTGATTTGGTGAATTGAAGATATTTTCAGGTACTTTCTCAGCATGTTCAGTGGTTCGGGACACGATATCAGTGTTGCTCGAATAGAAGTGGCGAACGAATACGAGAGGAAATATGGAAAACGCATCGAGAACGCGTGCATTCTATTTGATCATTGGGTAAAATTCTTCAAGATCTGTAGAGATTATTTTCGAATAAAAACCGTAGATTTTTGTGGTAGACCGGAATTTTCAGCGCGACAACAACTTCGACTCCGTCCTTTTCGTGATGATTATCTTCATGAATGTCATCATGATCACGTCTCTGATCGCTGCTGCTTCTTTCGCTATTCTGACCTTTCATCACATCAAAAACTCACAGAAAATCTCGACGCAGTCCAACTATCTGCAGAGAAAGCTCCTGATTGCACTGTGTGCTCAAGTAATAGTGACAATTAAGAGACCGGATTGGTAAGAATCGAGAATCACCCGGACATGCTCCTACCGATTGGAGATCCGCCAGCCCATACTCTTGCAGAAGTAAGGCCTTAGCCCTACTATAGCCATAGGACCCCTTGTTCGGGATTCTATCAGCTACGGCAGAAGAAAAATAAATATATGTGTGAAATGGTTGAAAAATCGTAAACAACAAACCTGGAGGGATAGACCCGATTGTTCTTGTGCATCACGTTGGAGGTGCCCAGAGTCACCCAGGCAGCAGTACAGATTCAATTCTGCTTGATTCCGTAAGTTTTTTCTGAGCTCAATTTTTCATTTTCCGATGAATGTAGCCTGTTTTTGAAGCCGCCTCTAAGGGTAACCTAGGTCCATGTTGTAGCCCACTGGTGTAGGCACCCGATAATTTATTGATTGGACTTTTCGGGCATTACCCGTCTTCCTCTGTACTGTTCGTTGTAATCGATACATTTCATTATAAACTCCATAAAACAATGATTTGTCAACGATGACAAGCGTATAGCATTGTGTTTGCTTTTTAGCTTTACCCTTTCGAATTGAATCTTAATGAGAACATATGAGTGTGAGTGGACGTCCACACAAATTGTTGTACAAAAAAAATTCGTTTAATTCAGTAACTGTAGATTTCCATCCATTTTCACTATTAACAATATCGCGTCTTTTCGCGATTCCCCTTGTTTATGATCATGTATAAGGAAGTTACAACAATCTGTTACAGGAAGATAACTTCAGCTAAATTATCTTCACTGCTCAGACATCAATCATTCATTTAGCATGACTATATCGCCAATCAGATGGACCTCATGGGATTCGTTCGTGCTTATCTTCACATCATTGCATTCGATATTCGCGATGAATGAACTTATGTCTTTCGATCCTATCTGGCACTTCCTCACCTCTGATTACGGGAAATTTCTGTTATCGTCTCTCGCTGCTCAAAAAGTTTGATATAACTCAGAAAATGTTTATCCAAAACTTTTTAACAGCATTCGAATTAGTTTTGGCCGCATTTACAACTTACTGATAATGTACACAACCATCACATCTAGTGCCTGGTATCCGAATTCAGTTCATTAAACATTAACAAACTAATTTGAACACAGGCTTATCGTCTCTAGCTATGCGTGTGTGCTGGATGAGGAGGTCTGGAATGGTATCGGCGCATTACTCAATGGATCCGTGCCCAATCCAGTGATTCATTCGAATGAAAACGCAGAAAAATACGTCATCGCAATGTACTGGGTACGTACCTGTGGACTCACGGGCTGGATCGTGTATGAAAAGCTATTTCAGTCTGGACCAACCTTCCATGGAGCACGTTGGCTAGCAATAGGAGGCATTTCATTTCTTGGATTTCTGCTGACATTTAATTATTGCTGCATGATCTACTGTACAGTCCAAATGAAGCGACTTCTCGAGTTTGAACTTGCACTGGAGCAAAATATTGAAAATATAATATATTTCAGTAACCACACTTCAATGAGCACTGCGACAGTGTTGCTGCAACGGCAATTATTGCGAAGTCTGATGGGACAGGTGACCTCTATTTTGGTATACGGGTCTCATACCGAAACCGATAGCCTGGTTACACGATAACGGGAATGGGAGCAGGATATATTATCTTGGGACCAGGAAATCTGTATGGGACACGAGCTTGAGTAGGCCCGCCCCCTATAATCGATTTTAGATGATATTTCCGCTCTTCACAATCTACGCTGCTTCACTAGCAGCCATGGTTCCGCCAATGATCGGTATCAGTGTTATTGCTACTAGAAAACGACTTTTCTGCAGGTTTTTACTTGCCCGTAGTTGCATACACAAGTCCCAATCTGTGCGGACTCCATCCTCTGGCGGACGGTCTCGCTCTGCTATTGACCGTCTCGCACTTTAGGTCGATCACGTTCTCGACAAGGCTCACAAATTATCATTCCAGGAAGGCTTTCATGGGATTACTTTGCTGCCGGTCATCAATGACTGCCTCACAGCAATTGACTTCCGTTCAATTATCAACCACATTTATGTAACACAATTTGCACTGTTATGCGTGCAAGTTTGAGATGAATAAATATGCAAAACAGTTCAATCAACGTATGGGGCTGGGCTCGTTCCATAAATAGGCGGACCCTTCTCCATAATAATCACTGGTCGATAAACTTGCAGTGGGCCGTAACCACCAGTGAGTGTTGAGTGATCGTAGGTTGCCGTTCGCATGGGAATCACTTTGATTTCATCTTCAATCGGTGCTATGGTGCTTGAGCTGTAATGTAGATTCTAATAACCGCGTGACGTTTCGAAACATACCCAGTTTGTCCCGTTTTCAGGAACGCAAGTAGTGTAATGTAGCATGCAGCTCCGCTGTACAACAACAACAAAATAGTGATTACAATTCCGAAAATGCCCATCTCTTGGCTGACTGAAGGCAAACGTTATCAGTTCATACTACAAATTAGTTGCAAACATCGTTTCAAATCGGCGTCTGGATAAGAATTGTCAATCCAGTCATGAAACGTCTTATTGTTGTCATAGTACCATCTGCAATCGGGAATGATTGGAATGTTTCTCTGTTTGTCGTCTGTCACTCACTGAACCTGGTCGTCGATAAGAGTGGGCGTTCCACAGAGAGTCATGATTGATAGCGTCAGTGAGAAGGCAAAGAAGGCAATGTTGACAAGCTGGGAGGGGCCGAGGGTTTGCAAGGGAGGAAACCAAGAGTCAGCCTCACCCCGATCGCAATTTTAGGCACGAGAAACCATCGAATGGGGAGGAATATGACCTGAAACGTGTTGTTTTTGCATGCCAAGGGCGGGAGGGGACTCATAATAAACACGAATGCTGCAAAGGCGGCGTTGATTCCTCCGTAGACCTGAAAAAGTTATGTTTTGGAAATAGGCAAACTACAAACCCATAGAGTGATATTGATCCACTGTTCGACATCTTGAACTGGTATGAAGCAAGCAGCGATTGAGAATGCGAGTGAGATTCCAGCAAAGATATAGGCGGCAATCTGGAGTGTACAATTTCTAACAAATCCAAAAAAATATAACTGATGTTTGAGATTTCGAGCTTAGTTCCTATTCGTAATCATCTCATAATGACGTGAAGCTATTGATAGAAAGCGATCATTCTTGTTCATTTCCTATAGGCAATATCTAGAATCCAGCGAGTGGAATAAACAATGAAAAATATTAACGGCACACATACCTGGACGCCGGCACACTCGGTCATTCCTCCTCTTCTGCGCGATAAAGTGCACACTCGTCTTATCTATGAGAGAGAGGAGGAAGGAGGGGGAGACTCCCATAGGTGTGTCATGGCATTGAATCACCCTGAGTGAGCTGATGTCAATCATTCTTCAAAAGATAACGTAGATGCATCTGAAATGGAGATGAGAAAGGAAGAGTGAAAGGAAGACTCTGCCGCTCTGCGCGGCGAGGAATGAGTGGAATGGAAGAGGAGAGGGAGGGATTAACTCTTGTGGAAGAGTGAGAGCTCTTTTGGAAGAGTGAAGGATTTGTGGAAGAGTGAAAGGAAGAGTTGGTTCGGTAAAGGACGTTTTTGAGAGGTTTGAAACTGAGAATTTTGCAAAAACCCTTTCCTATTTGCATCTTCGAGATAAACTTGCCTCTAAGACCTCGTTAGAAAGCATTGTCGACCTTTAGAGGCCGATTACATAGGATGAGGGGTACGGTAGAGAAAACATAGAAATCGAGAAAAAGGATCCTCAGAAACTGTAATATAGCCGAGGAATATGTTTGGGGAAAGTGGGGATGCAATGGGGAGTCCAGGGATGTGGTTCTGAACTACATGGGGTACGGTATTGTAGCGAGGAATACGGTAGAGAGGTGTTTGGGAACCGCGGGGGTACAAAAACAGGGCCGGGAAAAGGTATGGGAACAGGGGATACGGTAGGCAGCACCGGAAAGTTGTTTGTGACACCCAGGAGTACGGTAATAGAGCATACAGAGATGAAAATGAGTTATGGTACGCTTAGAGGGACAGTAGGGTGACATTTTACGCTGAGAGGGAAACTGTAAGATATGCGCTTAAAACCAGCGAAATCCCTTCATTCCAACATCGCACTCTTCCACGAGATCTCATTTGTGGAAGACTCTTCCACAAATCTCTCACTCTTGTGGAAGAGTGATCATTCTCTCCCTCTCTTCCACAAGAGCGCGGCTTAATTTGCATCAATTCGCCCCTCTTCCCTCTTCCTTTCTCATCTCTAATCTGAAACTGACTCGGTTGATCAGATAGTCGCGCCTTCCCGATCTATGAATTTCACTGACGTTTTGTAATGACGCAAACTTGATGAGGAAATATGAGAATGGAATGTGATAAACAATTCGTGAAAGATCTCAGAAATCTCGAAGATAATTGGCGAATTACACGATTTCTGATCTACTGAGAGAACCAAGCTGATTACTGTTACAGACTTTTTCCATTGTGAATACGCGTCAAAACAAGAAAATGGCTGAATGAAATGGTATAAAGGCGGAACTGATAGCGGAAGTCGATACAGTAAATTTCAAACTTTTCTCTAACATGGAATTCCTACTTTTCGCAACTCTCCTCCATATCACCATCCATCAAACTTGCGGTGAGAATCGTCAGCCACCATCCTCTCTAAGCCTCTTTTCGCAGCTTACTCGGTCACCCTCCACAACGTCACTGATACTCTGAAGCCAGAGCACGAAAAGGTCTAATGGCACTTTCTGTCACGCATTGTTTTTTTCCTATCTAAAAGAGCAGCAATTCCCTGTGCAAGGGCTTGCACTCCACATAGATTCGAAATGGTATTATGTATATAATATAATTCCGTTTTTTACAGTACACTGCTGCCCTGAAAGAAGCGGAGCTGGCGTTTCACCAAGCAGAGCAACTCTTTACCGACCCGAACTTCGAGCATAGACAAGGATGGAAGATGGTTTCATATTCAGCTCTCGATTAGAAATAATATTTTTTCCAGGATGGTAAATCCTCAGCCTTCTCGATTCACTCGAAACCGACTCCGGAAGGGAGGATCACTGTCGTTTCGGTGAGTATATCCATGAATACTTGGCCAAATTGATGAATACAGACAATTCTCGACGGCACAGTGGACGACGTTATGCACGAGGCTTGGGCGGTGAGTTGCAGCTCCCTCGAATCTTTAAAATATTATGTTTTCAGGGAATCGAAGCTCTGCCTTCGTGGAATCCTACAATCGCCTACTCGGAATTCATTGTAGCTCTGTCCGACAATGCAGACATTCTCATTGTTAGCCGATTTTAATTTTAAAAAAAATAATTATAAACATTTTGTAGTATGGCAACAAAGACATCGCGGTGGTGACGGGTCGCGAGTTTCTAACTTCGAGACTTTACCGCAAAACGCCTACAGGTAACCTGATCCATCTTGTAGTTGTTGAAAAATTCCGGTGTAGGCTACATCATGGCATCTCGATCTGTTGATCTACCGGAGAGGCCTGAGAGAAAGGAAAAAGTTCGGTGAGAAATCATGAAAATATGGAGTGCGTAGTGGAGACGATTCAGAGCAAACGTCTTCCTTGCCGCCTCTCAATTCCGACCTGATCCAACCCATCCGAGAAAGACCATCTGTGACGTGGCAATGTCTGCGGATTTGAATGGAAATCTGTCCAAACAGCTAGTGGAATCTGTCAGTACATCGCTTCATTTCCGTTTCTGAGGAAGACGATTTTATAGGCAATGCCCACGATAATGGCTATGATTACGGAACAGAACATCAAACACTTCAAGGAACTCAACAAATATTCGAAGTAATCTGACATTCAACTAAACATGCTGAATAAAAGTGTTTTCGCCGGGTATTTACTCTCAACATAAAACAATTAGGGTTGGAAGAGTGGCTGGCAATCCACAAGGAAAACGCGCAATAAAAGCGTTTGCAATAGTACCGAGAAAAAATGCTGCGGCAATGCGTCATCGTCCTGTCGGAGGCTTCAATCGTACTGTCGAAAATTTGGGAATTGTTTCCTCGCTTGATGAACCCTGGACAAATAGTTAATTATGAAGTTTTCCGATGAGAACTTACAAATGTTTTCCTTCCGTGTTTGATCAATGTATTTCTGTATTCGTCAGTCATCGTCAAAATGATAATAGCGTTATTGACAGGAAAGAAATGTGACAATAGATCAGAAATCTCCAATGATGATATAATTATCTAATGGTCTAACTTGTAAACCTTTTCAACGTAATGACTGTCGTAATCAAACATGGATGAGAGCACCAATAGTCCGAAAGGACCGAAATGAAAACCACATGGGTTTAAAGTCTATAAATTCAGAATCTTTAATGGTGCTCGAATATAACGAACCTGTGCGATCAGAACCTTCAGTGCTTTGATATGCCTTTGCCTTAGTCGTGCACTTATTACAGAGCGCTCGATGTTTCTATGAATATCCCAAGCACATTTGATCTTTAAAAAATGATTTCAAGTTGATTAATAAGAAACTTTGCACAATAGTTATGGCGAGGACACCCATTGCAGCTGAGTGCACTGAAAATACAACGAATGACAATAGAGAGCTCATGAGTTTCTGAAAATTATACTTGATCAGCTCATCTTGATAAATAACTTACTTCAAAGTTTACAGCAAAAACGCTGACGTGCCGAAAATCAATGTCGAGTTGTGAACCTAGATCAGACTCAAGTTTCAATCTCACTGAATTGTCTTCAGCAGACAAAATGCGATTGACTGAAGTAGGCCACAAATAAGAAACAGTCTGAATTGTCAAGAAATTACAGAGTACTATGTATTATACTATCACGTACAGTCAACATGATTATGGAGAGAAATCTCCATTTTGAAGCAAAATATGGTCGTAAAATGGACCTGAAAGGGAGTTCGTAGTGTATGAAATACAAAAATATAACTAACCTACAAATCATAGCGTGTCTATGAAGAAAACTGATGGTAACTAGAAGTACGACTGCGAAAAATACGGAGAACCAAAGATCCATGAAAAGCTAAGTCAACAGTAAGAAACGTACTTGAAATGTTTTCTCACTTCTTCGAATGACGATAAGTTTGTATGCGACGATAAACAGAACATGATAATGAGTCTTGGCGATTGGTACCAATACTGAAGTTCATAGCAAATAAATGATTTACTCTTATCAGAAAAGAAATACTCACAGGCATAGCTAGTCCACAAGCGGCCGAGTAAAGAAAATTGGTGACAATAAAGCTAATTGTGTACATTCTGGAAGAAGAAAGATGGGTTGAGATGAATACAGGTATTGCCCAGACTTGTTCTGAGAAAATATTATGACCATAACGAGAAGAATATTTGCCGCAAACGATGCTGTAGTAAGCGCATAAACGTAAACAATGTAGAAGTTTGCGAACGAATTTTGAGTATCCATGACTTGTGAAATCAATGGCAGGGAAAAGTGTTTACTGTCGAATAGATTTATTTCTTGGTCAAAGTACGATTCAATTTGAATAATTGCCTTTCTCTTAGACGTTCGAGAGAACTTACATTCATACATACATAGTACAATATGATATCAACATGTTTTCGAGATATGTATTGTTTCGGTTGATGAATAGTTCGAAATATGAAAATTTTTGGCCACTGCTATTAGCAGGTTCAATGTATGCTTATAGAAGAAATTTTTAAACTCTGATGTGATCTCAGATGTGGTATAGAAAGATTGTCATCATTCGTCGTAACACTCACATGGTGTTATTAGAAGGTATTTCTGCGGCTTTTAGATGCTCGCCATAAATCTCCATTCATTCTTAATATTCGATGATCAACTGGACGATTGCAGCAGAATGCTTTGAGAAGATCAACACAAGTATTTTAATTTTCAATACATTCTTATAAATGCTCTCATTTGTAGTCTCGGGTCTTCTTCTAAATATATTATTGCTCTACGTCATCAAAAGATTCTCCGGAACACATCTGGGCATGTACAAACATTTGCTTACAATGTTCACTTTGGTAGATCTATTCTTGGTATTGCTTCACGCCACACTACATCCAGTTAGAATGATAGTATTCAATCAGGAAAATTGATTTCAAAATTTCAGAGAGTACTTCTTGCTGGATATGCGCATGGAACCGTTACTGACACAATGTTCGATGATAAAGTAGGAAAATGATGTGGCCATACAGATGAAAATCAATGCCAGCGAATCACGGCATTGTATATTGGCTTCCAATCGGTTCCATTCACTCTGCTGGGAATCGATTTTCTCTATCGATATTGGTGTGTGCGTCGGCCGCATCTCATCAAATTGTTCAAACGGAAAAGCTTTATCTCGTTATTATTATCACTGACAATTGGAGTTCTCATTTCATGGTAACAACATCTACTCCAATTGTTTCCCAGATTGTTTTACAGGCACTGTCTTAGTTTGTATGCTTCTGCCGGACATAGTCTTGGATGGAGTTCAGTTGTTAATGAGTACGAGAGAAAGTATGGCAAACGAATAGAAAAGGCATGGATCGTGTTCGATCATTGGGTGGGATGAACTGTTCTCCATCTACTAATTATAATCTTTGATTCAGCCTAATAATAGACTCGATTCACGACTATTCCTTATTATTTCTTTCATGAACATTATCATGATTACGTCACTCATTTTAGCTTCATTATTAGCATACCTTACATTCCATCACATAAGGGAGTCCTTCAGGATGTGCTCACGGGATAGCATCCTTCAGAGAAGACTATTAATCGCTCTTTGTGCTCAGGTGCTATTCGGAGTTTGAAAAATTGATTACATCCATATTGCCAGACTGCAATTCCGTCGCTTTTCGTTTACATTCCCTATCTGATTTGCATCAATCTCCCATTTGTCGGAATTTCCAGAATCACTTTCTTTCATGATCTTTGTGCTCCGATATTCACTTGTTTTCCCGTTTGGGATGCAGCAGTTATCTTATTGCTTATTACTGATTACCGAAAAGGCCTCGTAGCAATGATCAGAGCCCGGTATTCGCATGCACCAAACACCGTTCAAGTATTTTCCATGTCAGAACGATAAATTAGAAATCGAAGGGTTAGAAGTCGAAGCAATGTTGTCCATAGAATATTGAGTTGTGAATTATCGTACCGAATTTATATTCCGGAACGAATCCGGTACAATACTGTATTGTACGGGAATTTTCGATACAACATTCAAAACACTCCAAACGCACATTCATCATTGGCAAATTGATTCTGGAAGAATCAGAACTGATCGCTCTGTAAATACGATAACTGCCGATACGAGTTATGTAATATAAATTTGTCTAATTGAATTTTGCTTCGACGCTAAATTGAACAGCAAAACATACGAGAATAGACTAGAACAATAATGCAAAGCGTAACAATAATGCCCTTGGTCTAATTTTGAATGTCAACGTATAAGATAATTTCTTCTCCATCACAACTGATCTTTGTTTTCTATCTATCGCGGAATGGGAACACATTGACTCATCGAGTTGGACGATTGTTCCAGTGATCACTTCTCCTCAGATTTAGTGCAAGTTCCCCGAATTCTTAGTTGATCTGCTCAGTATTTATGCGAGATTATCGAAGGATACAGGGAAGTGTGGGATAATGATGAAGATCGTCTTCATAGTGAGTTTTGGTCAGCAGTTTATCTCAGTGCAAATACATAATTTCAGTCACTTCTCTGCTTGATTCAATATGCAACTCCAGAGAGCCGTAAGTTCCATTGATATGAATGATGTATCTGTCAGTTTCTAGTCAAATCTGTCGATCCAATCTGTGGAGTTGGAGAGGTTCTGGACAACTGCCCCGGCGCGTGCAATGAACCAGAATGCGGAGACGGGGTAAACATTTCTCATCGTGATTTTTCCTCACCTTTCCTCGTCGCTTGCAGGACGACTTCTGGTGTGCGGAGGTCATCCACTGTGGTCCATCTGAGTGTCTCTGTGACAGGGATCAAGGATATGCAAAGAATACAGTCACGGGAAAATGCGTGAAGAGGGAAAAGTGCCGTGAGTTTTATATTGTTTTCTTTAGTGCGAGCTCAAAGTTAGAGAGTGCTTCTTTAGCGGCCGTGCACCCTTGCACTACGACAAAGTGCACGAAAGGTACCGCTTGCGTGGAGGAGAAAGGCGTCGCGAAATGCGTCACTCAAGCATCACCTTCAAACGAGAAAATCCCTCGCGTCCGTCGAACTGCAGTTGGTGAGTTGTGGACTTGGATGAGTTAAAATACTCTTGAAACGATGAAGAAAACTGATTCAGGACCGCGATTTATAGAAGAGTTGGAAAAATGTCGCACAGTCAAGTGTGCCAGTGGGAGTCAGTGTCGTCTAGTGCTCAATGAAAGCTTCCCTCGATGTGTGCCGGATCCTATTCCAGGTAGCATTTTGAACCATTTTTGAGGCCGTTTCATGTCGTGTTCCACTTGTGCAACTATTCGATGTGATGGAGAGTGCGAAGAATTTCAAGGAGGTCCGATCTGCAGACCGAGAATCTAAACGACGCTCAAACATAAACGTCGATGATCTTTTGTTGATCGCAGCCAAGAATAAACGTGACTATTGTGTTTGTTATTGTACTGACAGATTGATACATTAATCCGATCAAAACATTGCCAAAGTCAACAACGATTATTTCCGCACCTCTCGCTATTTCTAAAGCAGAGTACACAATTGAAGTATTGAAGACAAGTTTGGTGACTCATCTGTTTGATCATTTGTTCCGTTGATCTTTCGATGGTTCGACGCTTGTTGACCGAACACTTTCTCGCAGCCTACTTATACGAGGAGAAGGAAACGGAGAGTCAGTTTCTGCTCAAGATGATGCGTGCAGTGTTGATGGTAAGTTGTCTTCTCTTTCTGC
Organism: Pristionchus japonicus; assembly: GCA_900490845.1. Classification (NCBI taxonomy): domain Eukaryota; kingdom Metazoa; phylum Nematoda; class Chromadorea; order Rhabditida; family Neodiplogasteridae; genus Pristionchus; species Pristionchus japonicus. The sequence goes on from LS502949.1 coordinate 188,215, forward strand.
ACATGCACTCACGTTGATAGGCTCTATTGTTAGGACGCTACCAGTGTAATGTTGATACCACTCCGACCTTCACGTTTTTAGAAAGTTTTCGAGCGTGCAAGTGAGCGTACAGTTCGCGCTCTATCGATTTACTTTCAATAGATTACATTTTCAATTCAGGTATTTTTCGCCTCGGCGACGATAACGTTCGCCCAGAGAAGTGAGTAAACATTTCCACTTTAGGGAACTTCGATCTTTCACACTACCTGTCAAATCTATTACACAACCAAGCGACTTTATTTCAGCCCCAGTCTCTCTAAACGCATGCGCCGCAACCACGTGCCAAGTGGGCGCCGTCTGCGTGGAGAGCAACGGAGTCGCGAGATGCGTCGCTCCTCCGGGAAACACTGGAAGCAACAAGTGTAAAGTCCAGTTTGAGGAGTGGAGAGAGTGCTCGGGATGCGAAGCGACTTGTGACAACAAGCGACCTGTGAGTGACCTTCACCTAAATATTGTTACGAGGCATAGTCAAAAAGCTATTTTTTCTCAATTTTTTCTGTTGCTTAGTGTCGCGAACCCGATCAGTCTTGAAAAAATGTGCACAGTGAGCTCAACAAACACAATTTCAGTTCTGCACCCGAATGTGCCAGCCGGCTCGTTGTCAGTGTCGTCAGGGATTCTTCCGCAACAGGCAAGGACAGTGCGTCACGGAGAACGACTGCGATGTTGCCGCGGTACGCTTTGATCTTTGATCTTTTACCTAAATTATGAATTCAGATGAATGCCTCGAGCGGATCTCCTCGAGCCCGTCGCAGCTCGAGTAAGTTCAACTTAGTTTACAAAATGCGTGAAGAACCCCTCTCATTTGCAGTCACAGTCACGTGCGCCAATCTGCGATGCGCCGGCGTTCCGTGCACTGACACTCCGACCGGCCCCAGCTGTGGATAATATAGACGACAATTGCCCGTAATAAATTATATTTCTCTGATGATAATTGTTACCTATAACATGGATTCAACTTCATAAAAAAGCGTTCTAGTAATAGTTTGGCCTAGCGTCCGCCTTGACATTTGAGTATCCGCACGAATTCTCTTCTTATCAGAGTGGTCGTTAGAGTGTAGACGAACCACTTGAAGTTTTCGACGACGAGGCAAATCGCTCCAATCAACCCCGCCGCAGCCCATTCCTGATACCTGGAATAGCCTTGCTTTCCCTCTTGAACTGATCGCCAACTTTTCCCACGCCCATCCAAAGTGTGCGTTCAGGAATGCGTGTATGGAATTGAATTTCACATACGAGGGGCGTAGGTTGAAGCCGATGGTGGGAAGAATGAAGGTGAGAGAAAGGAGAAGGAAGGACAAAGTTAGCTTCTTCTCAATGCTTCCTTTGCTCGTCTTGCGAGGCGGTTGTCTGGTTGGAACTCGAATACTTTCCTGAATTCGTACATTGATAACTTGAACACTTCAGAAGCGAGTCGTATGATCTCGGAAAGCAGTACTAGCGACACCCAAACTCGAAATATTTTTTTTTGAATGCAGTGAAATGAACTCCAAACTGCACTAACCACTATAGGGCTACTAGTGAGTCCACTCGGTTCGGTTCCGCCCGACGGCTGAGTCGTGTGTGTGTGATCTGAAAATAATCGTGCTGAAAGAAATTCTCAAGACTATTACTCGAATAGTCCCTACGTTTCAGGCACCCACGCAATGTCGTCGATATCATCTTGCCTCTCATATTGTAGACCTTGTAGAGGATGAATATGTCACAGAGAAGCATCACTGTCACGCAAATACCCTGTAATTAGAGAAAATCGAGTACTCTCTACTTCCCCGGAAGGCTGTCTAATCTACATTCATCCCCGACCACCAAGAACTGAAATCTCATTTCAGGAATGCGTGAAACACAATTATTCATCCAGGGAAGTCCCGAGAATCGAAAATAACCTGCAGCACGAGATTCAATTGTGTGTAGAGAGCAGTCCCTGGTTTTTCGAAGTCAAAGGCCCAGAAGGCTCCGTTGATGTAGTATCTGAGCATACTCGGTATGACTAAAAGGATGCCTTAGTCTCGTGTAGGCAGAAAAAAATATGTTGTGGACAGCCTCGGCATTTTTGAAAACTTGATTGCAGTCCCGATCATTGGAAAAGCGCATAGAAACATCTTACACGTATCCGCAGCACTCCGTCAGCAGAGGCACCGTTAGAAGCACCGAAGTCGAGAGAAACAACGCAACTGAATTGATCGTCAATCTCTGATCTCATCTAATGATGAGCCAACCGATTGCGTAGCCGTGGATGAGGCGTAGCTTTCGGAATCGCACTGGTCGATACAAACTGAGGAAGTGGAGGGAGGCGAGCATTGGCAGGGCCAGTAGTTGGGCGAACCAGCGAATGCATTGAACGAGGAGAACCACAGTGATGAATATCGAGCCTGGAAGTAGAAAAAGCGTGGAGATTGAGATTTTTTTTCGATTGCGACTCATATTTACCTACCGAACACCTCCTTTCCGAGTATTTCATCTGGGATATCGTGGATCTTGCCGACGGTGATATTGATGATGTCGAGCAGCATCAGCACACGAACAATGCAGAAGAGAGGAGTGGACCGGAGGTCGGCCACTCGTTCCAGCTAAATTCACTCATGGTAGATAGGCTTTTGTAGAGTCTTTTGGAGAGTCCACAAGCTCGAAACAGGCAAAAGCCACAAGCTCGAAAATCTGAGACTTTTGAGTCAGACTGAGAGCACTCACCGCTACTACACAGAGGCAACCAATCAGAATGATGAAGATCGGACCTGAAAGTTTGCACATTCGATTTTCCAAGCTGGAATTGGACCATACCAGCGTGTTTGAGGATGAATGTAAGCCAGCCGAGAAAGTCAGAAGGCAGCATCAGCGAAACTGGACCCGTTGAGTAGAGCGCAAATAAGCCCTTTTGAATCTACGCTCCTGAAATGGGCCTAATTTTCAGTGCACGATGAAACATAGTGAAGTAATCACGAAAGAAAGAAGGATCCTTTGCCGGGTAAGTTTGTCGTTTGTAGTAGAAGTGTGAGAAAAAGAAAAGTGTGAGAAAAGTACGTACGCGCGCGAGATGATGGAAGGTTTCGAGATGTGTAATGAGGGTCTTTCTACGACACGAGACCAAAAAGAAACAAGTTTTTTCCGGTCTCCATGGATCTCGCTCATTTCCTGCTTTAAGGCAGCATGGCACCCGATCGGAAGGTAAATTGGTTAAGCAATTTAATCGGCGAGTCGGCTCTCTCAATTGCACCCACTCTCTCACTCGTGGTGAAGAGGTAGTGGATTGGACTGGTTTACTCGATTCATTTTCTCCACATTGACCGTTTAATTGAATGATCAGGAATCAGTCCATGACGGGACGGCGATTCGTTGCTGCCAGAATTTGTTAGCACGTATCTGGGCGGAATGATAATGCGACCGAACAAAGCAAGGTTCTAATAATAGTATGATAAAAATCACCATCATTCACCCGAATTTGGAAATATTGGACTGCATCCAGCGTCCCTAATGGAAATAGAGAAGAGATGGGCCTCAGAATTCGACTTGCACTGTTCGTAGCATTATTCGTGAATCATGGCGATTGAAAGCTTCTGTCGAATAAAAAAAACAATCATACATAATTGCAGTCACGCTACGTGAATCCATACGTAATTTTTTTCCGTCATAAATTCTACTTTTACAAATAGACTCCAATAATTCAGAGAATCCAGCAATAACAACGGTGTATATTTATAGAATGCAGTAATCATGATGAAGTCATGGCATGATACCGTAATCACGATCATGGAATCGTCTTAGCAATAGTATTTCGATCATGGTCGGTAATGGATACCTTCTGCAACATTTCAGTTATCAGATTGAAGGGATACAGTGTGTTCACCACTGTTCGAATTTTCTTTCTGAGCAGTGTATTTTTACACTCATCGGTCATGAAGAGAATTATCATCGCATTAAGGATAGGAAAGAAATGGACCAGCAGGTCGGCAACCTGAAGCAATCGGAATACGCGTTTGCCATAGATCTGTTCACTTTTTCTGTTAGATGACTATCGAAGTTCATTGTGGAAGCGATAAAAATTAGTGCGAATGGACCAAAGAGATATGAGATAGGGTTGAGTGTCTGAAAAATCGTTTTTGAAGCGGAAACTCAAGAGATTGAAATACCTGTAAGATCAGAATACGAAGTGCTTTCTGTTGTTTCTGCTTATGCTTCTCACTCATTACAGCACGATTTATGGCCTGATTTATAGCCCACGCACAATACACCTGAAAACGAAATTCGCCATCTCTCATTCAGTTTAGATTTTACGATTTCCACCGTCAGGAGCAGCAAAATAGCCGTATAAGCAACGAAACTGATGTACTTGATTCGAGATTGTATCAAGTCCTGCGCATATTTTTTTCAGGGAAATTGAGAAAAAGTACCTCAAAATGCATTGAAAACAGATGAATTGATTGAAAATCGATTTCGAGACTGTTTCCAAGCTCCGATTGCAGTATAAGTCTTAGCGATGGAAGTTCGCTAACAAAAATGAATTTGCCGATTTTAACCCAAATAATCGATGCAACCTAAAAATAGAATTTGACTGAAATCAGAAAGAAACTAATTACCGGAATAATAATTATAATGATCATTCCGAATTTGGACGCATGTCTTTCTTTTATAAACGATCTGCAAGAGCTTTGATTATTGGTAAAGTAGTAGTGATAGTTACTTGCAAATCATTGCATGGCGATGAGCAAAACTGGCGGAAACCAGAAAAATGTCCGCAATGATCACCGAAAACCAACAATCCAAAATTTCCTGCGAGAAAGAATGGAAAGATTCCGGCCTCTGTGAAATAGGATTCACCGTTTCCAGAAGAGGATTGGAAATCGGTGATATAGAAAACACAGCAACAACTTGTGGAGCTTGATACCAGTACTGAAACGGATCAATAAATAATTTTTAAAAATGTTGAAGAAACTAAGGAAGTAAACAATAAGCAGAATGTCTGTTCAGCAAGCCCCATTGCAACGCTTACCGGAAGAGCTAGTACGCAAATAAGTGAGAACACAAGGTTAGTAATAATGAAGCTCGTTGTATATTTTCTGAAATTGCAATTAATCTACTTTAGTGGAAAATACTCACAAATACTGTCCAGACTTATCGTTTGAGATGCATACGATAAATGAGAGGAGTCCGTTCAAGAAGAAAGAAGCGGCTCCGAGGCAGTAAGCATAGCAAATGTAGACCTTGGCAAACGTTTTCTCCTGTTCCATTAGACGAGTTGATTCAGTGTCACAAGATAACGCTGACTGAGAGAGGTTTTCTTCTAGATTTTTTTTATATTCTCCATAAATCGCTCGCGATAAACAATACGTAGATAAATGGTGACAAGGCGTTCGACAAATCTTGCGACTCGAAAATAACAATCAAACCACCTTATAATTTTTGCTCTGAATTCGCAGCAAATTGCGCCTGGAACCCTTTTTTCCGGGTGAACATAACCGGTGAATCTAGCGATATTTCCTGAAAAGCTAAGATATTATTATGAATGGCCCAGATACGGCTGTTGCGCTAGATTTGGTCTTTGAAACGCTCTTTGTCTTCCAACCCACCTGACTGTCGTTTCAGTTACTTTCTTGGATGCGACCGAGTACAGATGCACTTTGGAATGAACTCGACAATCGCTATGTTGTTTGGCGTTGATTCTATCGTATGAGTGATGTTGTTATGAGTAATGAGATGTTGAGATGGATTCCTATGAGCAAGATACTTCTTTTATTCTGCGTATGTCTACGGGATAGTGTTGTTACTGCATCTTCCTTCACAGGAGGCTGATGCTACACATCCACTTTGTCTTAATTCTCCCTTTACCATAATGAGATATGTCAGATATTGTGAGCGCTAACAGCTATAAATAATATGTCTCCAATCGACATTTGCTCATCAAGTCGTATAGTAGATTAGCCTGTGCCGTTAAAAGCTCGCAACCTTCTGGATGTGAATACCTTCTGCAAATCATTGAGCATTATTGTTCGATATAAGATGGCTAAATATGTCAGAGATCGAACTATCACTACACGATCAACAGTTATTATTGACAGTTATGTGTAATCCATGGAATACTGAGACATCCTCATAGATTCACTCAAATTTTTCGGACAGAGTTCGTCGAACTAGGATGATTTTCTTTTTTTTTATCTATCACCCTAACATATTCCCGAGAGACGCAAGTGCTTGCACGCAAATTTGCTCAAACCGAAATTGTTATTTACCATTCTATTGTATTTTCTCTTCTCTTTAACTCATTCGTGCATATTCTGATTTCGACCATATGATGCTCAAACCTCGCTTAGTGCCGTACGAACGAATTTGAACAAAATCATAGAACATGGATACGCTGAGCGAATCTGTTATCTACTTGTTCGTTGACCTATACGAATTCCGTTACTGAGTCAGATACCTACGAAAACGCACAGTCTGATATCGCTGTTCAACCGAACTTATCAAAGAACTTTACCCATCCCCTTGAATCCGAGCATAAGTGGCATAATTTGACGAGATTCTATGGTTCTGTTCCATCTCGGTTGCTGTAGGTAACACTCAAATGCGCATGCATAAGATCCTGCGAAGTGTGTAATTTTCTGGTTTCTGAGATCTTCGTCATAGTTGGGCTTTGATTTGTATGTCGTAATGAGCACCCAAAATAATGCCACGCTATTGTTGGAACTCGATGAGCAATCTGGCTCTAGTTTCCTATATCTACATGTCAAATATCCCCTCTCGTACTGCATAGAAACTCCTGAAAATTGATTTCCCAATCTGCATTGAGACTCTGCTTTTCCGTAGATGATATAATCGTGCCTTCCTAGCAATAGGAATTAATTCTGCTCTCGATGATCATGGTTTTCGGTGTTTGGTCAAGTCATTCTGTATGAATTTGTGTGTCGCCTGCTGACCTTCATGGAGCGCAGTGATATTTACGACTCCATGTGTTGGTCATTAAATTATTCATATACTACGGTATCTCAGACTCAATAAGCCAGCATGACAGTATACCACCCTTTCTCAACGGTGGTCTCCACTTAGCATAGTCCCCCAAGACGACAGTAATTTCGCTTGACGTGAGAGCTCCTTTTACCTCTCTCCATTTACCTTTGTCAGACCACACTCCACATGTCCGGTTCCTTCGCTACGTTTGCCTACGTCATCGAATGGATCGAAATCGTGAATTCAGGTAGTGTTCAGGAACGGCATTGACGATGACATTTCATTTTCAGTCGCTGGTATCGTCTTCAATATTATCCTACTTTACGCGATCTTGAAATTCTCTCGACCTTCGCTGGGAACGTACAAGCATCTGCTGACGATCTTCGCCTTGCTTGACTTGTATCTGGTGATCATCCATGTGGCTGTGCATCCGGTATGTGGATCCTTAGTTTCTATAATGATTGAGCCCAAGCTACGCAATTGCAGAGAGTATTACGCGTTGACAATATTCACACTATCGTTACTGATACGATCATAGATGATAGGGTGAGTCATCTCTCGTCTAGAATAATGGCGATAATGGCGAATAATGGCGATTGTTAGTTCAAAATAAACGTAGAAAGCAGAGATCTTCAACAAATAAAAAATACAAAATAAGTACGGCTTGGCTTTTGCAGAGAGTAACAGCTTTCTGGGTCGGATGCCAGTCTCTGCCCTTCACTCTGCTCGGCATCCACTTTCTCTATCGCTACTGGTCCGTGCGGCGACCCCACCTCATCCCACTCTTCTCTAACAAACTATTCATTCTGTTTCTCGTTTTCATCACTCTCGGAGGGCTGGTTTCCTGGTGAGTCCAACCGTCTAAACCTTTCGAATACCTCTTGCTGCAGGCACTGCCTATGCGCGTACGCAATGGACGGGCACGATACCAGCAAGGCCCTTTGGATTATGGTGGCAGAATATGAGAGGAAATATGGCAAGCGACTCGTGAATTCGTGGATTCTCATGGACCAATGGGTAAGATTCGAATGCTTTCAGCGAAAATAATACCGTTTCAGCGCGATAACCAATGGGATTGGAATCTGATCGCAATAACCATAATCATGGACATCCAAATGGCCATTTCGCTGTCTACCTCAATTTCATTGGCTGTTCTCACCTTCCGACACATTCGAAATTCGTACAAAATGTCCGTCCAAGCGAGCGAATTGCAGCGGAAATTGCTCATCACTCTGTGCGCTCAGGTTAATTTATTTTCTTGTTTTGAATCATATAATACAACGAATATTTCAGTCCGCTGTCCCCATCCTCTGCGTCTATTGGCCGTACGTCTTTGCCATCAATGGCTCATTCCTCAATATTCCCGGCAATCTTCTTCACGATCTGTGTGCGCCCGTGCTCACTTTCTTCCCCGTCTGGGATCCGGTCGTCGTTCTTGCTCTGTTCACTGACTATAGAAGGGGACTGATCGGCATCGTTCGAAAGCCGCCAGAGATCGGCCCGACAACAATTGCCAACACGACCTCGTTTTTCCCTTCTGTCTCCGTTGCTCCGTCTTCTATCGTGCCATTGAACATTGAATGAAGGCAACTAGTGTTCGTTAAGTGCGACCAAATCGACATCCACAAGAATCACCACTTGATTTGTACCTTCCATTTCAATGGCTCCGTATTCTGACGAACCGTTAAGGTCGGAATAAATGCGTTACCAAACCCGTCTCAATCTCATCCACTATGAGCATGTCGAAGCACAATATTTATCGCTTTCGGGCTTGTTCCTGAGGAAAAACAAACAGGAAGTTCCTCTGGCTGAATGAGGGCATTTGATGATGCAAACAACAAAAATGGGTGCTGTGTGTTCCGTACGCAAGTAAATCTGTTGTTGGAAGATACGTTTCATCTACACGCTCACGTCTATCGCTTTTCGGCTCTTTTCCTCGAAGAGAAACACATTCTTTAATTGCCTCAGCTGCATTTCTGCCACAGAATTTATATTATTGTCTGCTCCGTTTCGGAAGCAATGAAAAACCTGAATGAGACTGGTTGCAAGGGGGTCCTTTGAGCATCCGGAAAACAACCACATTCGCACAGTCTAAATGTGTCGCTTCTGTCTAATAAGCTGAGAATACGAGACTGCAATGTGGCAAACGTACCGAATTTGAGAGACACGTAACGAAACTTGAGCCTTTCTTCTTTCACGCAAGTTGCAACGTCGTGAAATCGGACCTCCATCTAAATCTGTATGCAATTATGGTTCGCCCACTGCTTCACGCCTTCTCGTTGCAATTCATACGCAGGATGCTTGTTGAATATTCCATAGTGTCATTCAACAAGCACTCATCTAATTAGAAACGTGCCAACGACTTATTGTCCGTCTTCGTTGTTCGAGCGTAGAGAGAGAGAAGCGTCAGTTCCAGACCCTGTCTGACTCATTTCCGTTTTCGAGTCTTGAGGGCTGAAGTGTCGCCAGTCTCGAGATGGCCAACTAAATTGCCTCAACTGAGTCTGTCTTTCCCCTCTCGATTGTTATTGTTTTCGGCCGCATCTGAAGCATCAGAAAGCGTGAATGATACTGTGCGCATTATTCCTCGCTTTCCTGCTCGTTTCAGCTGTATTCAACGTGTGGTTTTCTTCTAGAATCGCGGCATGGAATAACATCCACATTCGAGAATGAGCTCGACGATCTTCCCGTCCTACTTCCCGCTTATCTCCGACCCGTTTCACTCCCTTTTCTTCGCAGTGACAAGCACAGTTTCCGTACTAGCCAATCTTCTACTCATCTACGCAATATTTGCTGCGAAATGCAAGGAGATTGGAAATTATAGATATCTGCTATTATGCTTCGCCTTGTGCGATATCGTAACGTCCGCAATGCACTTTGTGGCTCTTCCGGTTTGACATCATCGGGCTACTACTTCTTTCCTCGGAATGACGGTATTTTTCGGACTAAAGGAGGTACGACATTTCTGAATCGGTCAATGAAAACAAGGCGTTTGCAGGCAAACTTGCAACTGCGATAACCTTCATCTACGTGTCGTCCTACTATCAGACCTTTCTCATCCTATCCTATCATTTCATCTACAGAGCGAGAAGACTTGCGAGGTTTGTTGAAAAAAGCCTATTATCAGAATAGAATTCGTTCAGAGACCGACCAATCTTCGACAGTTGGCATTCTCTACACTGGTTTCTGCTCGGAGCAGTAGTGAATGTTGCTTACATCGGCGTATTCCTGCGTGCATCCTACACCAACATGGCTCCTGATTACAGCAGGCACGTTATGACATTGTTCATCTTGGCGAAATAATGGGGTGTTATTCTCGCTGCATCACGTGAAGTGTTCGTTGATGATTCATCTAAGCTAGAGAGCGAGAATATCTAGAAAGGGACTGTTGCAGAATCACCGCACCAAGTATATTTGTCGATCTCTATCACATTAATGTGAGCGATCCTGACGTCGGATTCTTCCACATCACTTGGAAGGTGCAGTTCAAACCGATTCCATGAACATTCCGAACATTTGCAGCGTCTCAACTTCACAACGAGTCAAATGGAATGGTACTCGCCTACGATTCTTGCCATGAGTATCTCCGGCTCTCTAACTATCGGGACAGGAGTTGTGATTGGAATCTGTATCGGTTTCATAGCACAATCGATGAAGTGAGCAGAAAAAGAGAAAAAAACATTCGATTTGGAAAAATACTACTTCAACTACGTTGTACGCCGGGGTGTGTGTTAGGGTTATCATACATTCGCTTGAATTGCAAGCCTGCATCCTCCCTTGCAAAAGGCTCGTGAGGGTGAGAGCAATTCGAAAAAGGTGCGACTTCGCCACTTCGTGGCTTCGTCGCAACTTTTTCTCCCACTGCTATCTACACGAAGCTTTCGCACATTATTCGAGATAGTCCCCACGATTCATTATGAAAGCAGTGCATTTTTTGTTGTTGAAAGTATTGTGCGGCTGAAGTTGTTTAGTCGCTCGCCCGAGTCATTTGTTTGAGTATCAGGCGAGAACGGCGCGAAAAGAGATTTCGTCATATTGCGTCATCGCTATGTAATATGCAAATTTAATGGAAAAGTTTTTCGTGGTGATTCGTATGGTACCGGGTATGGACTTGGGGGATCAATTTTAGGCCAGTTACAGCGATTTTTCAAAAGCGTGACACACGTTAGTCACAAACAAACAAACAAACAGACAGACAGACACTAAGATATGTTACTTCTCAAGTAATTACTCTTTCAGGTCACCCGCTTTAGCGCCAAAGACGCACTCTTTCAGGTCACCCGCACTAGCGCCAAAGACGCGCAAAATGCAACAACTGCTCTTCAAGGCCCTGCTCATTCAGGTTCTCATTTACTCGTGTTTAGCGGTCGAGGGTAGGGGGTAGGAAGTGACAGCCTGTCAGAGTGATGCCTCTTTATTTCGCTCCTCTTCTGTTCAGGAAAAGCATGGACTAAACCAATACCTTGATAATGTTGTACTAACTGAGCACACTCTTCAGACAGGTGTTCCTCTGGTATTTGGATACGTGCCACTGTCATTCATCATCTGCTTGCCTCTTGCAGGCGAGACACCTTGATGCATTCCATAGATCGTAATAATATCTCATAATTGCTGTGTAAAAGCCTCTAATTAATTATATTTAAGTAATTATATAATTAATACCATATTCGAATTACAGTAATTATATGTGCGCCCTATTGCCACATTCATGACACAACTGACCCACTAGGTATACTGTAATGCTCATCGTCAAACTGTCTCGCTGATTGTCAGCCCTTAACCATTGCGATACTCAGTTTGACGTCCGTTGTTTCGTATTTGGCTTTTATTTGCCATTCGAGTCTCGAGCCGTGGCTGCGCCACGTCGTCTGTGTATTTCTCCCGTCCGTCGATAAAGCTGTCAACTAAACTCCGTCGCATAAGCTCGTCCACACCACTCAAGGACATCACATTGGCGTTCAGGTAAGTCGTTTTCACGTGATTTTAACTAGTTTCTTTTGCCATTATCGGTAATTGACGTTAGTTTGTCAACAAAACGTATTTGACTCTCGTTTTTCCTTGTTTTTGACCTGCGGTTTGTGGGAAAGTGGCCCGCAAATCGTGTTTGAACCGGATATCGGCCGTGTTCAGTAATTGCCAATCGGGCACGCCAATCGGGCACTATTGAATCGCCAATTGGGCACGCCAATCGGGCACCGTTGTAA
>LS502949.1:208684-229037 GCA_900490845.1 Pristionchus japonicus
GCACAATTGGACCCCTCCCCGTAAGAGAAGACAAGGACGCCCAGCCAAGAGATGGAGAGATGATTTCGTCAAAGCAGCCGGCCCTCAATTCATGCAAATCGCAAGACACGATCGAGCTCAATGGAGAACTCTCATGGCAACCCAGCTTCGTAACACCCACTGAATCAGCTGATAAAGTTGTTTAAATGTAAATGTAAAATGCATTGTCGAGGAAGTAACGTTCCACAATGTGCTATCTCTGTGATAAACAATTCATGTCTTGAAGTTATTATTTCAATAAAATTGTTTGACAGAAACATCATCGACATTCTCTGTTCCTCATTTGTGCCTCTAAAGATAAGAGTAAAGGGCAGAGGAACCGACCACGTGCGGGAATGTGGTGCACTTCCTCATTTGATCATCATAATGGCTAATGTTACGTCCTGAAATACGGGTGAGGAGAAAAGCACTTGAAATTCGCCTATTAATGGACGGAAATTTCATCTCTTTGTGAAAACTAGGGCTGAAAGAGCTGTTGCGGTACGATCGAAGGAGGACTATTAATAGTTGTATTCCCACAACTGTAGTCTTCACTGCTCGTCGAGATAACGACCACGCCAGTGCACGCATTCCTCTAATCATCAACCACAATTTTACGGCCCCGAGCACTGCTAAACATTCCTCAGTCACGATGTTGTTGCACTCACGCCTCAAACAACGTGCATACTCAAAATTGCTAATAAAAGGACAGCATGTGCGCGAGTGAGCCACGATGCTACCGCTCTACTTCGTTTTCGTTATTGCAATCATTTACGGGCAAGATGTGGAGGAATCAATGACACCGGTGAGTATCATCCTCTTCCTGTAAGCTTCTTCTCCACTGCATTCCGTAGTATCTTATTCTCCGAAATTTGGGATAACTCAAATTGCCAGACCGAGATAATCGCTCACTGGGGCTACACTGTTCATGCGCACGACATTGTCACAGAGGATGGATACATCATCACGATGCTCAGAATCCCTTTCGGACGCTCTTCCAAAGGTTTCTTCGTTTGATGTTCTTGATGAAGATAACTGTTCGAATCTTCAGCTGATACCAACTGTCATCGTCCTCCAGTCCTGTTCGTGCATGGTATTCTGGCTGATTGTGCAGAATTCGTTCTCAACCCTCCGGAATCCTCTCCTGGTAATTCGAAAATAATATCACTTCTCGAGCACATTATCGCTCCTTTCAGCCATGATTCTCGCCGATGCTGGCTTCGACGTCTTCATGTTGAACATTCGAGGCACAACCTATAGTCAGAGACATGTGAATCTGACCAAAGACGACAAGGACTTTTGGAAGTACACGTTGGTAGTTTTCATGTTTATGATCCTATTATGTTTTTCATTGGAATTTATCTTGTTCAGTGTAGACGACATGGCCAAATACGACGCTCCGGCTGCAATCGATCGAGCGCTCGCACTGAATGGAGCAGAGGCACTGTACTACATCGGGCACTCGCAGGTACTTGAACACGCACAATCAATTCGACAAGTATTGGTTTCAGGGAACGATGGTCAGTTTTCTGATGCTCGCAGAGCGGCCGGAGTACAACCGAAAGGTTTCAGTGGATCCCTGTTTCATCAATAAAATGATTTCATCAGGTGCGAGCAATGTTTGAAATCTCACCTACGGGCACTGAACATTTCACGAAAGGATTGACTAAAGTGCTCATCTGGCTCGACAAGACGTTCCATGGCGTCTTCAATGCAAGTTTTGAATATTAATTCCGGAAAACCCAAACATTTCAGGTTTACAAAACGTATTTCGGCCCTCACGAGATTGGACTGCACGTCCCTTGGCTGATCTCAGGAGTTGGTAGACTGCTCTGTCGCCCATTCATGAGCTATGAGGTACTGATATCCAGTAGCCCAAAAAATATTTTCCGTTTCACAGGTGTGCCGGGACATCATGTTCTTGCTGTTGGGGCCGCCAGCTCCGACGTTCAATTATGTACGAGAGCAATCACTGTACCACTCAAAAACCCGATCTTTCAGACTCGAATGCCAGTCTACTTGTCCAACTTCCTAGTCAGCACATCGACATGGAATGTGCTGCACTGGGGACAAGTGAGTGCTTGAAACATTCTTCTGAATTGAACATCATCCTTTTTTTTTCAGCACAGCATCCGCAACGCAGTCTATCACTTTGATGTTTCTCCTGCAGAGAATATGCGGCGCTACGGACAAGTAATCAGATTCTGCCTGCCCATCAATGTCAATCCTTTCAGATCACTGCTCCTCCCTACAACTACAGCAACATCGACACTGACGTCTATCTGTTCTGGAGCAGAAACGATTGGTTGACGTCTCCTGAGGAGATTGAGAATTGGCTGATTCCGAAGATGCGACCGGGTGTTATCAAGGTAAGGTTAGTGACCGTAATCTTGTTGAAATTGAATTTTCAGGGAACGTACGAGGTTGCTGAATACAACCACGTCGACTTCGCTGTTGCCACTGACGTTGCCGATCGTGTGTTCAACAAAATAATTAGGATAATGAGGAGGAATGAGACTAACTACTGTCACGAGTAAAATAAGCTATAGTTTGCATGCTTGAATGATCTTTCCCACCTACAAACAACTACCGTACCCAGGATTCGAAATACGTGTCTCCCCATAGCACGTGTTCTCTAAGTAGGTTTACTATGCCAAGCATGGAATTTAAAGAGCTGAACACAGTGTTTTAGAATAGAAGTCGTTTTGAATTGTAGACTAAACAATTGTTGTTGTCCAATACCCATGATCTAAGGCATCAAAAAGTGAATAAATCAGAGCTTTCCGTCTGTCTTGCTCGTTTCTATTTACGATTATATTTGAATAGAGCTCTAACTACAGAATGGAATCCCCGAACTACCCGCCCTACTTCCCTCTAATATCTGAACCGTTCCACTCAACTTTCTTCGCGCTCACCAGTACAGTTTCTGTACTTGCCAATCTTCTCCTGATCTACGCGATCTTTGCTTCGAAATGCAAGGAGATCGGAAACTATCGATATCTTCTTCTGTGCTTTGCCCTGTTCGATATTCTCACTTCAGTGATGCATTTCGTGGCTCTTCCGGTTAGTTTTTGCGATTTGAAATATTTGCATGTTTGCGAAATTCCTTGCAGATTATTCACATGACTTCGTCCGGCTATTGGTTCCTACCTCGCAATGAAGGCATCTTTCGCACCAAAGGAGGTGATACTTTGAACTTATTCTTCCTTCTTTATTCTTGTTTCAGGAAAACTAGCCATTGCAATCACCTTCACTTACGTTGCCAGTTACTACCAGGCGTTTCTCATTCTCTCCTATCACTTTGTGTATCGAGCAAGAAAGCTCATGAGGTTGGGAAGCTCAATTGTGTAGAAAATATCAGAGATTATTTCAGAGGCCGCTCCATTTTTGATGTCTGGGAGCCGTTTCATTGGGTCGTGGTCGGGGTCGTCGTGAATGTCGCATACATCGGCGCGTTTCTGCGCGCTTCGCATACGTTCATGGCTCCGGACTATAGCAGGTAAATACAGTCATCCTAATGAATGCAATTGCGATATTGCAGGAGTATTGCTCCAAGTTCATTTCAAGATCTGTATCATGTTGATATCACGGATCCGGATATCGGATTCTTTCACATCACTTGGAAGGTGACCTCCGAGACTTTCTTTGTGCCAATAATGAATCTTTTGCAGCGCGAGAACTTCTCAACTGGAGAGATGGAGTGGCACATGCCGACTATTATCGCCATGAGTGCATCCAGTCTACTGACGATGGGAACTGGAGCTGTGATTGGAGTTTCCATCTTCATCATCACAAAATCCATAAAGTAAGAATCATTTTCAGGTTTTTTATTAGTGTTAGTCTATTGGAATCGTTGTTCAAGTATTCATTTATCAGATCGCCAGACCTCACAGCCAAAACTCGGAAACTTCAACAGCAGCTATTCAAAGCACTGCTTATTCAGGTATTTCATCGAAGAAATTCAGAGATCGAGTGACTTTGTTTTACGAGCACGCTGAAGCACGTGCTAATTTGAAATAATGCTTGTTTTGAGACTGGAGCTCCCATTCTATTCGCGTACGTGCCACTCTCAGCCATTATCTGCCTACCAATATTCGGTTAGCGAACTCAAATTACTGCTGATTACAGCACCCACATTCCAACTTCCTCATTACAGGCATTGACGGTGGCGCCTTTGGAACTGTGCTCATCATGATCACAGCGGTGTTTCCACTGGTAACCTGCCAGAAATCATCGTACATGCATCGGAATATTGATTCAGATGGACGCTGTGATCGTCATCTTCTTCATTCCTCGCTTCCGAGTTGCGGTCAGAAGGCTGTTCCGTCTTCCGAAACTGACCATCTCCCTCACTTACGACGACGGTGTTCAAGCTGTCCGTTCAGTATCGGAGGGTTCGGTTGCACAATCAGTCAAGAGACTACCTATTGCCTCATGATACTCGAACGCTACAATAGCAGAATACAGACCCTTTCTCGCAACCATTTTCTGCTGTAACCCAAGAATAGACTACCACATCCAATTGTGTTCATAATGAATGTTTATTATGCTTGCAAGACTTCTGCTATGTGGTTTCTTCGTGTCGTCCATGCCATCGACGAAGCGAAATACAGACACATTGATAACAAAGGAAATCAAGAGAATGACGATAGAATGAGCGTACGGAACCTGAAGTATTCCCATCGTAAAGTGAGAAAGCAGGCGCGTACCGTTGACAAGCATGGGTTCATGATTCCATAAGACCGAACTACGACCTCCAGTGACACAAAGGATGCGCCAGCCATGATCACTGACGCGATAGACGTGCTGCATAGAATTGATATTGATTACTGAACGAAATTTCTACTGACGCAAGACTGGTGAGCTTCAGCGTTCTGGAAGATATCCGTCTGCAGAAATGATGAAAGACAACGAGCGCAAATAGAACGAGCGTTAGCATAGAGTAGAACCCGCATAATGAACCTGAAATCAACTTTTTTAGCTTACTCTTGAATTAATGCCTACCACAGATAGCGGTGCCAGCACTGATAGTCCCTGTAAGAGCGACGCATGGACTTAGTTGGTCAGCATTCCTGAAGTTGATGCGATAAGGAGTCCCAAACACAGAGACTAACCACTCTAGAGTGAGCGCAATGAATGCGCCAAGCTGCAGCAGCGAGAAAAGTAGAATAACTTGAAGGAAAATGTTTGAACCTTCAAAAGAAGTTAGAAATTTGGAAAATTATAAACGCAGCCAACCTCTCGTGGCGAAATCAAACATTGCCGGATTACTGAGCAAGAGCGAAGTGAATAATGCAGATCGAGACTGAATCCAATCAACCGATGAGAAAGATAGCGAGTATGATAATGATGATAGTTTTATTTTTTCCGGCGTGCCCAATCATTATTATTCATGAGTGGACTACGCCCAGATAAGAGTGGAGCGCCACTGATTTGAATGATAAGACCGAGTCGGCATGACGCCAACCATGACGTCGGTTCATTAATCTCTTAATGAGGATCATAAAATGACGCCTACGGACAAAGATTGGAATTCATTATTGCATGTACTCAATGGAATCAATTACAAAGGATCAGATAGTGTGTTCATTGAAGTCATAACGATCTGTTTTTGAGCTTCTCCATTGGCTAAGGGAGAGGAAGAAAAGTAGAGCATGTACGACGAGTGAAATCAGTAGAAGTGTCTCCGAATGAAGAAAAGGAATCTGAATGAGTACGTTTTATCAGTGCATAATCGAAAAAATAACTGACCAAGGCCATCTGAAGATCCATCGTTCCTAGCAATCGCACGATCAACTCGAGCGCCACAACTGCTGCGCCAGCGATGATCGCTGACGAGAAAGTGGTGCTGCAATGATTCTGCTCTACTCTGCCAGAAAAAAAGATAACTGACGCGAGTTCGGTGAACAGGAGCGTCCTAGAGGGGCGTCGTCTGCAACAGTGATGAGAGAGGAGAAGGACAGCGATCAGAAGGAAGATTACGCCGTTGTAGACGACCAGTGCTCCTGATGTATAAAGGCTCCCCTTCTGAACCGTCAAATTAACTCACGATAGACGAACTTGATCCAGAAAGTGACGGTATCTGCTTGTGAACCTTCATCATCGTTCTGTCTGTTGGCTGTCCTACGAAATTCTCTATGAAAAGACGTGCGAATGACGCACAAACCAGTCAAAGGAAATGCCGGCGAATAGACCGCATTGAAGAAGAGATAAGAAGAGAACGATAGGAAGAAACGTTTCGAAACCTGAGAGATCTGAGCTGGAAAGAACTGGAAAGATTCAATACCTCCGCGTTCAGAAGAATTGGCCATGCCGAATGATGTAATGACTGGGACAAAACAACGCTATTCAAATTCTTCCTCAAATATGATAAGCATTTATCGTATCGGTGGTTAAAAAAAAGCGATCTGATAACGAACGAACGGTCGACTAAAGTTCATGTCAGCGTGTGTACAGTTGTGGAGTGAGATGAGCCACAGCAGAACCATTTTCCCAGAATTCTCCGATATCTGAAGATGAGATTTTTATCTGTTTCCCAATCTTAGCTCGAACTTTTTCATGCTGAATAACACCAAATAGGGATCGACTGCGGGAAAAATGGAAACGACCATTCCAAATAGATTTGGTGCTTGTCCGAAATTATGACCTGACAGCGTTGTCAGTGCCATAAACGAGAACGGAACAACACAGAAAACAACTGGCACGGAGAACTGAAATGCCGTACGATGCTGGGGAGCAAATCACAAAAGGAATACCTGAATGAGCAGTGTCTGACAGAGTTGAATTTGAAGATTCTTCCTTCTCGAGGAGAGTTGACTGTGGACTGTTTCTTGCAAACTTTGTTGAGATCGCACAACATACAAATTGTTGTTGAGCTCGTGGAAAATTCGCCAGATGCAGAAACAATCGACGAATAATGTGAGTGACAGAAGAAGCATCATGTACAAAATCGCGCGTAAGCTAGTCCAATTCCAATGTCCGTTATGAACGTGCTTCAATTTTCGGAATCAAATTGCAAAAGTCTTGAAACTAATTCACCTTGAAGTTTAGTTGTATCATTTTCGGAGCAGTTGCTGATCTCATGTCGATGCCGTATTCTCTCAATAAAATGTTGTCGAAGAAATGGTCATCGGTATTTCTTCTAAATAGGAACTCACTCAGATCCCATGAACATAAGCGTGTTAGACGGTTATGCTCATTGCACTCACTCTAATGACAGGAGGATGAAGATCAGGGCGGTTGCGAATGAAAGATTGATCAAAACAGAAGCAAGAACTGATTGAAGTAAGTGTGTATTGAAGAAGTCGGGTCTGAAATAATGTTTGTTGTATGATTCTGCGCAACAGGATTACTTGACAACTGCCAGATATCGATAGATGAAATGGCACATGAGCAGGGGAAATGACTCGTAGAACAGACAGACCGTCATAATGTTCAATATGTAATAAATATTCGTGCGAAGATTAAGCGTATCCAATATGAATGCGACCAAACCGTACTCAGTTTGGAGATACACCTTTCACGATTTAAGATAAAGAGGCTTGGTTAGCTCAACTTACGGGAAGAACGTATGCATGGAACAGGGAAATTGTTATGTTCATGCAGGCAAATGACACAAGCAAAGCTCTGTAGCTTCCAAACGTTCTATTTGATTTGTGCAAAACCACAAAAATGGACAGAACATTTCCAAACAGTGAAATCAGCGCAGAAGAGTAGAGAATACTCTGCAATATTGATTGGCGGTTTGAATCTATCATTATATTATACCAACCTGATGAACGAGTCGTGGCGTGAGCATGATAGTGGTGTAAAGCAGCTACTACAACCTTATCCTAACCTTCACGAGAAAACCACTCATTCTGAAGGTTAAAAACGAGAGATATGAACAACAATTACAACTCAGCGCTTCCTCTCTATCAATTCGATCCCAGTCTCTAGTATTTTTTGCTTTATTTACATTTGAGCCTTTTCAGGAATGTTTACCAACTGAATCATCCTCTGCCCCACTCCCCGTATCTATTCCCTCGTTTCGTTTGAACGTGTAGCTACGCGTTTTCTCCTCTTTCTCCCTAACTATTTCCTCTCATTTTTCTCTCCATTCACATAACACACATGGCTCGCACTGCCCATCCGCTGAAAAGAACTGCAAAAGGATCGTCGAGTGGATCGCGAAAAAAGGTTTGACCGTTCTCTCAAATTGTCAATACTGTTAACAAATTGTCAGAATTTGCGAGTTTGTGCATTTATCCTTCTTTACCAACATCGGATTGGATTTGTTTCCTTTTCAGAGACTTCGTAAAACGCCACAGCTCGACTCGATTGGTATTGAAGTCAAATGTAATGTAAGTTGGCCATTTCTTGCTCAGTGAATGTGTATTTCAGCAACTAACCTGCACTGTCCTCTCCATCAATCGAAGATGCTGCGACGAGGCAGTTGAGATTCTGAAAACTCGACTAACCGAGAAGCTCACGGCTGAATCAGTTGATGAGATTCGCCACTTGCGGATCGCGACTCCAGTGAAAATTTTCGAGCCATTCATTTTAAACTCGAATCATTCTTTCTAGGGACATCACTCTGATCTGATTGATTTCTTTGGCTTTTTGAATATTCAAATCACGTCACTTGAAGTAGCTACATCCATAAAATCACTTGACGCGGATGATTGGTGAGGATTTCATTAGTGTCTGAAGCTGCTAAATTGAAATTTCACAGGGTTTCAGCCGCATTTTCTCTCGCCAAGTTGGATTCGGTGAAACTCATTTTGAATGAAGTCAACCTCGAACATACTGATATCGTGAAGGCCATTGTTGACCCATCTCTCGTGCTAAGAAAAGCATCGATTGAGCTCCGCGTAGAGGATTCGCTCTTATTTGGGCTGGGGCCCATTTCTAGTTATTATATTGACGAATCTCTGATCACAAATGAGTATCTGCTTGAGATTGCAAAGAAAATGAAGCAGGAAATCGAGCTCGACTTCTCATCAACACTTTTGAGTGTTGAGGGCATTCTTGCTGTGGCGGAAGTGAGAATTAGTCCGAATTCCGTCTTGGATTTGACTAAATCATCTCTATTCCAGGTAATCGGTGAGCGAGAAGACGCGGCAAGATTGCGCTTCCAACTGGATAATACACGATGGACAGCAAGAGAATTCAAAGCGGAAATTCTGAAGAAATGGGGTCTCACTGAAGTCATTCAGCGAGAATTCAAGGAGCTGGATGAGCCGAGAACGGCTCCGCTGGTGTACAAACAATACACGGTGAGCATTGCAATATTCTCATCCGCGTGTGATGAATCCGTTACACATCAAACTCGTAATATTTCCAGCTCTACAACGAAGGATGCGAGAATCTATGTGTGTTTGACGGTCGAATTGTCCTCAAAATGCCGACAGAGTTCGTTATCGATGGCAGATTGGAGAACCAGAGTAATCATCCGCACCGTTTCACGATAGAGCGAGTAATAGACACGAACAAGCAGTTAGCGCTAGACCGTGGATTCTTTGAAGTGAAGCATTGTTGAAGGCCATTGATAAATGAATTTCTCATTGAGTTTTCGTATAACACACCTTATTTAACAGTTACATAGAGGTCGAAAAGAAAGCACCTCCATTGTTTTGGCTATATTATAGCCAAAGTACCCATCTTTTAATTGCCATCACAATGTCGAATGAAATTGAAGATTGTAATGGCAAACAAAAGATCACAGGGAGTATTCGCTCAACACTACTTCCCTCTATTCTCTTTTTTTATGGATGAACCCACGCTTCGACTTGGCTATGCTACTCTATCTCCGCCCGGCTCTATCCGTTCTCTACTCGGGTTCAAAGGCTATGATATCGATGCGTTCAGCGATTTCGCCCGTGTTATCAACAAAAGATTGGAATTTGTGCAAGTTGCGTCTACGAGTAAGATATATATGTTATGTCATAGATTGAGAACCATTTCAGCAACTGTTCCTCACAATCTAGAGCGGAGTCCATTCACGGGAGTGCAAGGGAGAATCGAGAATGGCACTCTATTCACCTACCTTGATCAGAATGCTCTCACGCCTATCAGAGTGCGTGCATTCGAGCACATTCTCAGTCAGGTTGTCGGGGTAAGTCAAATTTACCTTTCACCGATCATTGAAAATAATGATTCAGTTCGATGTTTACGGAGGTTACGTCTCTTCTGCGAGTGAAGATACGTCACTGTATCGATTCATTGTTTTCGCTCCTTCAACACTTGCTCTCATCATAGCAACAAGTTTAGTGCTACAACTCCCTTTCTTGCGTTACGGTATCACTCGAGCAAGTTGAGTATCTTTTAATACACAACTAAATTTTCGTAGGATCTTCCAATCGCTTCTTTGCCAACTTTTTCCTACTCTATGGAGTTCTGCTCATCTTTTTCTTCCACGGAGCTGTGTTTCAAGGCAACACTTCATTCCCTCCTCCGTTGCCGCCAAGGTTTAGCAGATTCCAATAAATGGTTGACAAACAAGCTCCTAGAAATCTGGAATACTATCTGGGTCGACTGCGAGCGGGAACAGTCAGTCTGATTGCGTCTCATGGCAACACCGTGAAGAATGATGATGTGAACTGATTACTGGTTTACTCGAACGGTTCTCAATTTGCAGAGATCATTCCTGCTTGGAGATCCATCCCGACTCCTAGAAATCCCTGATTATAATGAGATCGTCAATCTTTTGTGTTTTCAAAAGAAGAAGCATCTCGTTGCTCTTTCATCGGCTGAATTCGCCCAACTGCCGAAGCCTCGAAGTGGTTGCACTCTGGGAATGTGAGTCTTCGCCTTGTGTGCTCAGAAATAAAAACTCTATTTCAGGGCAGACTCCAGCGTACTATTGAATGGAAAACTACAGAAGTACGGGCTATTCACTGATAAGGCAGCCGTATTTCTCTTTCAAAAACAAATTCCGAAGAAATACTTCGAATCGCTAAAATGGATCTACAGCACATTCTACAGTTTTGAAAATGTTGGTTGTACTCTCATGAACTCAGTATGATAATGTATTTCAGAGACGTGGGATTCTATTTCGTCGCTACAGCAATGGTCGACCATCCGAACCAGTTTCATTAGAAGACACGTCTCTTCCTTCCTACTCCCCATTCACAATCACACGGATTTCGTCGGTTCTCTACACATTCGTAGCCCTGATTCTCCTTTCCATTGTTGTGTTCATTGCTGAGGTCTCTCTTCCGACTGCCAAAGTGATGAGATGGGCCAGACGTTGTAGGAATCGCATTGCAAGAAGATTCCCCGCATAAAACGAGTTTCGATTTAGAGCTTGGTGAAATATTCATGTTAGATAGAAGCTTTATTATTTCATGAAATTTTTGTTTTAAAAATAGAGACGAGATACAAGATACAAGATACAAGCTAAGTTGAAGATAAACTGATGAGAAAGTTGCGGCACACTATACTGAAGTTAACTCGTTTGGCTTCACCAAACGCAAGTGAAATTGAAGTCTGTGGTGGCAAACAGACGATCACACGAGTTTTGACTCAACATTACTTCCTTCTCCCTCTATTCCCCCTTCTCTCCTAATGGAGGATACTCTTCGTCTTGGCTACGCATTTCTCAATCCTCCCGGCGCTTTCCGTTCCCTAGTCGGGTTCAAAGGCTATAATATCGATGCTTTCACCCACTTTGCTCGAGTTATTAGACGAAGACTGGATTTGGTGAAAGTCATTTCAGCTGGTGAGCTCTTTGTTGCCATTCAAGACTATGAGGATATACCATGTCCAAACAAGAACGAAATTGCAGCATCGGTACCACATGATCAGGAGCGAAGTCCCTTCGTTGGAGTTCCTGGCGCTATCGAGAATGGATCCATATTCACTTTTCTCGAGCAAAATGAACTGACGCCCATTCGAGTTCACGCGTTCGAGTACATTTTCAATCAGATGATGGGGGTTAGTTATTTTAATATTCCATTTCTCTGCGCAGAGTTTTTGGAATATATCAAGAGTTTCAGCTTGATTTGTACGACGGAGTAGTGTTCGCCACGAATGAGGACACTTCTCTGTATCATTTCATCGTTTTCGCTCCCTCCACTCTTGCTCTCATCGCTGTTACAATTCTGGTGCTCGGACTGCCGTTCTTGAAATATGGTTTGCCTCGAGCACGTTAAATTTTTAGCAAGAACCCAAGTTTTGCAGGATCTCAAACTCGCTTCATTGCCAATTTCTTCCTACTCTATGGTGTTTTGCTCGTCCTTTTCTTTCACGGTGCCGGATTCCAAGGAAACACTTCGTTTCCACCTCCGATTCCAGCCAGGTTAGCTCGACTTTTATGTTACAGTCTCAAACAAGCATCTAGAAATCTGGAATACTATCTGAGTCGAATGCGTTCGGGTCAAGTGGGTCTGATGACTGCACACGGCAACACTGTGAAGACTGATGATGTGATTTATTATCTAAATGATTTGATCATGATACCTTTTTAGAGAGTATTTTTGGTCGGAAATCCTACTCAACTGCTCACGATCACTGACTATTCCGAAGTCGTCAATCGTCTTTGTTCGCTTACCAGGAAGTATTTCGTAACGCTCGGTTCATCTGAATACGCCCAACTCCCAGAGCCACCAAGTGGATGCAGATTGAGAAAGTGAGTGATTAGTCGGAAAAGGAAAAGAAAACGGCAAAGGTGCAAAACATATTGCAGGATCGATCCAAGTATACTTATGGATGGAAAGCTTCAGAAGTTCCGTCTCTTCTTTGACACGAAGGCTACAGTCTTTCTTCTCCAGAAGCAAACTTCCAAGAAATGGCTGGAAGAATTGAAATGGCTCTACAACACGTTCTTTAGCTTGGAAAATGTGGGTTTGTGCTGAAACATAATATGAAAAGAACTAATTCCAGCGAATGGGGATCCTGTATCGACGCTACAGCAAGACTCGAGCAGCCCCTGAACCAATCAGACCGGAAGATCCGATTCTCCCCACTTACTCCCCGTTCACAATCACTAGGCTCTCTTCCATTCTCTACACATTCATTGCACTCATCCTTCTTTCCATTGTTGTCTTTATTGCCGAACTCACTCTTCCCATTACAAAGCTGATGAGATGGATCAGGAAGAGCAGGAAGAATCTTTACAAATAAATATGCTCAAGATATCGTACAAATAAATATTTTCTCAAGGTACAAACAAATATTCTCTCAAATATGAGTCATAATCATTGATGCCTAAATAGGGCATGTTCTTTGCGAAGTTTGCTTGAAACAGTGTAGAGAAATAACAAGAGTAAGAAGCAGTGAACTGAAATGTGACTGGAAACAGTAAGTTTTGAGACAATTGCAAGTGGCCAGAGAGGGGAGAGACAGCATCACGTCCTGACAGAAAGGGAAGTTATCAACGGAAAGGTAACGAAAATTCTTGAATATCTGGCCCAGAACAACAGAACAAAAGTGGCGGGAAATAAGAATTTTAGGGTTAAAATATTATGTGAATAAAGCCCAAGCCAGATATCCAAGAAATATCGGGTGTTCTACCCTACTGTATTCCGCTCTTGTTCAGATTCTTCTGCAGAACGATCTCGCAGGCTGCCTTGAAGACGAATTCGACATTCTGCGTGTCAGTCGCGCACGTGAAGTGTTGGTAGATGGGACGGTCCTTGTCGCTCTTCGACTTGCGCTGAAAATGTTGTCACGTTCATGCGTTTTCTTCACTTGAACTTTCGAAAACCAGTACTCTGCTTACCTTGAGGAAGTACTCCTTGAGAAACTCCGATGCTTCCTCGTTGCTTGATCCTTCTGAAAATGCACTTTTTATGCTAATAGTCGCAAAAGCGTACGCACTGTAGGCGTTGATCCATTTGCCGAGCGGACTTCTCGGCAGTTTCCTCACGAACAGATCTTTCTAAATGTAAACATTTGGATAACTGATGAAGTCCAAGCGGTTACCTTGTTCATAAAGAGTATGAATGCTGCTGATTTGAGAAACTGGTTCCTCAGCATATCACCGAAGAGTTGGGCCGAGTCACGGAGGCGGTTGTCGGGTTTCTAAAGTAATCATAAGAAATGAATGAGACTACGTCACTCCATACCTGCTTCTCCGCATCCACAGGGAAGATATCCTTATGAAGGACCGGTTTGATCATCTTGTCCACCTCGTCCAGGTTCTGAAAGCGGGTTTTATGATGCTTTTCAGGGTGCATTTCCTAGATTCACGTTTCTGACAGTGTGCTTGCCCCTAGAACAACCAAAAAGTCTCCGAGAGAGAATGACTTTCCGGCATTTATGTTGTTTCCGGGAAGCGTGTCCAAGCTCCAAACACCCCCGAAACACCCCCTGCGTTACACCATCTCAAGAGTGTGTGAAACTCATGCATTCTTCCGGAGAACTAGAGAAGTATCTCATTCGATCGCACCTGATCATACGCGGCCATTGACACGACGAAGAGCACAGCAGAGACGTAATCGAAGTAGTGAATCCACTTCTTCCTGTACGTCCGCTGCCCGCCTACGTCGATTAGTCTGCAAGTGAATCTACGTCAATCCATTTGATTGTCATGTTGCGACGACTACGCTGGGTGGGACAGACCGGTAAGACCGGCTACTAGTGACGTGAGCAATAGATGGCATCTTTCTCTGGTCTCACTCCAACCATTACGTGTGCGAGCCCATTATAGGGCGGATATTATCCCTAGTCTATGTTTGCCTAGTGGACGAGCATACGATTTACTTCCTTTCCTTTTCCTTTTTTTCTAATACTTCCGTTAGTTTTCATGAATGTCAAGTCAGCCAATTAATTGATTCCATCGCATATTCTGACCTTATGCTTCGGTTAGAGAACGCGAAGTTGATCTCATTGACAGCCGTGGTCGGTATGCGGAGATGGAGAATATCCTCAGCTGTAGGCTCGTAGTCGGGAGAGAGAAGAGATGCGATCTTAGGGATGTAGCTGAAATCACATAGATTATTTCTTCTCTTTATTGAATGTGGTATGATTTTCTCTTTTTTTCCGATTGCTATAACCTTCACAATAATGCGCGAACTTTCCGCGCGTTAATCGGGTAATTCCTCTCTCTTCCCTTCTCATCTCAACTCACTAAGAAGCGTTGTCAGGGAGAGTCGAGTAGTTAGGGAAGAGTTCGATGAAGGAACGGACACACTAAAGGGATGGAATTAATTGAATAATAACAATGTGATGAAATTGCCTCCAATGTGATGAATTCCAGAAGGAATTCAGTCTCCTGCTCCTCATCAAGGCCGATAATCCATGCGATTCCCTCAGCGAATCGGTAGATTTTGTTCTGGAATGTGTTTTTTTATTCCAATTCGTATCGCGTTCAACCTTCTCATTCTTAGCGATGCCAGTCAAACATTCTTCAACACCGAGAGCGATTTCGTGGAAGATCTGGAAATTGATGAAAGTTTCATGCTATCCTGTTTTCGGATCACCTGAAACAGATTCTGTCGTAGATACTTCTGGAAGCTGCGCTTCTCGTCGTCGTCGAATCCAGTCATGTGCAGGAGTCTCAAATTCGGGGTTTTTGTTTTTGAATCGAATCTCATCTGTGAATACCTCATCTGCTTGACGATCGTCGACTTTCCGGCGTCAGCGCCACATGAAAGAGAGTATTTCAGATTAAGGAACGGGGGAGTACAAAATAGTAGTTGCTCTATCTTGATTTCGTACACTGGTCCTCATTCCTTGGCAGGTGAGAGAGTGTGTGTAATGATCAGACGGCCGTATTCTAAATGGTGAAACCACCTACCGAGCAGGAGGATCTTCACTCTGGTCAGATCAGCGATCTTCTCATGCTGAAGTCTCTCATCTATCATGGCAGAGTTTGCCCCTTGCATCCTCAGATCGACGATTGCTCTGAAACTGCTTTGATTGTGTTTGTGGCGCATGGCTTCTGCTAAATTGACCCGCAGGGAGAAGGAAATGCACAACAACAAAAGAAGCTGGATATTTTTCTTTCTTTAGTTTTGTCGATAATTAGTGGATGACTCACACTGAGACCTTAGTAGTTCTGGGCACGTTGTGTATTCCGCTCGAAGAAGTCCCTCCTAATTGATTGTCATCCACTGAAAAAAGTCGATAACGTTGAGAAAAAGCTAGTAAAGTGCACTCGGATGGGAACATTCCGATGACCATGGATGAGGGCTCTTTGCATTTTTAGCCTATTTTAAAGGAGGAGTAATAGCAAATTTGAAAATTCATAGTGGAAGAAACTCCCGAACGGATCGCCTATCCAAACAATTGGGTACGGGTGTCCATGCTAAAACTAGAAAACCTGCCTATTTGCCGGCTAATAGGCCGGCTGTGAACAGGCTGACAAGATTCGACAAAGTGTCGCTCCATTTCCATTTTATTGATCTTTCATTATCAGGTTCTCTTGTATTTACGTCTAATGTTGTGACTATTGTAGTTCTAAACCGTATTCGGGGCGCTTCGCTAGTGTACGAAAGCGTGAAGCACCGAATCGTCGAGTTTCGAAAACGAGAACCCACATTTTGCGCTTCCTTGCGATGTTTCTCTTCTTTGCTGCCCTCTCACTTTTTCACATTCTCTGTCACTAGAGAGGCACCACGACAATCCCAGTTGATCGCTTATTGCTATACTTGTAATGTGTCTGGCCTATCATTAGCTCCAGCGAACTAATTAAGCAGCTCGCGACCAACTGCACTATTTTCCACTCTCGCTGCTCGTCAGCCGTTAAGCATTGCGATACTCAGTCTAGTCCCCGAGCATTTCCTCTTTTTCGTCTTTCTTCTCGGTCGTTCCCTCTCGTTTCGCCTCTTTTCTTTTGCTTCGTCGCCCATTGACACTCGATTCCTTTCAGAACGACGCCGTTTAACGCCTCGGCCGCCCCTTTCGTGCCTCTCGACCACCGGCAAGTAAACCATCCAGTTGCTGCAGCTGCTGCAGAGACGCCACGTCCCGCGTACGAGAACAACCCGGACACGCCTGGTTAGTTTCGTCGCCATATTTATCTATTTAGAGCTGGAAAAATTATAAGATCTCCGTAACAACTAGACTCCACGGCATGGCGTTATTCTATTATCAGCATCACGTGATTATAATTAATTGGTTCGTCATTGACTTTCGCTAATTGTTGTCTTTCCAGACTTGCGGGCGACCCCCAATATGCACATCCAGTCGTCTACCACAGAAATCACAGCGGAGAAGTCTACTCGGACAGGGACAACGAAGAGGCGCACTACGACTACTACGACCTAGAAGAGCCTGAGGAAGAAGAGCGGCAAAGGTACTGTTTTGAACATTTTTTTATTAAAAAATAATGGGTCTATTTATATCCATGATGCAATTACCCTCGTATTCTAAGTCATTAAGTTATAATCAATCAACAAAATAAACGAAGAGTATTCTAAACTATTCAAATCGAGCTAATCACTGGTTTCTGTACTACTTCCGCCTCATCATCACTGTCTTCCAGGTTCGCGTCGGCGAACGCGCACAACTGAAGCTGGGGAGGAAGTGATGGCGGAAGGACGGCATCGTCTTCATCGTCGTCGTCAGACCATTCAAGGTTGGGATCTGCGGCGTGCGGATGAACAGGGAGGGTGAGTAGTTCCCATCTTTTCTATAAAATAACTCCCTTTGACCACTTTGTGAAACAGTTCCGCACCTTCTCTCTTGCGAGTGCCTGCTTTCTCTTCTGCTCTGTAGTAAGGGGTGACTCCACCATTCTCTTGCGAATCTAGACAGTGAGTTGATACACTGATCATCCTGGGCAGTGATACCTTCTCTGTGAGCGCCTTAATCTCCAGTCTCCAAACATGGGATGCACTCTTCCTCACTTTCTTCCATCCAATATTCTTATGCGTGGGATTAGTGTATCTCTTCTTTCCCACATGAAACAAGTTAATATAGTGGGCCCCCTATTCTCACTGGTACCACTGGTCTTGTTCCATCTAGTATCGTCTGCTTGAGGTGGTTCCAATGTATAACAGCCACCTTAGTGCGAAGCTCATGTCCGGATCTATGGTTTTGCATTATTATTTTTCAACCAATGAGAGTGTGGCTTCACCTTATATAATAATAGTCTTTTGGAGCATACCTCCATGCGAGAGCATTGATGCTCTCACATGGAGAAGTTTGAAGAATCCAAGAGACACTTTTTATATCCTCAATGTTCCTCTCGGTGAACACCTTTAGTAATTATCCTCATCATTCATTGCGAAAATAAATCACTCCGACCTGTCCCTCAAGTCTCTCGACAATCTTCCCTCCATTTGGGATATAAATATCTGGGTCTGTTGGAGGAGAGTGATTGCATTTTTTGATGAATTTGAAAGATGGATCCTGAGGAAGTTTATGTTATTCCATTTTTCCATCTCTAGTACCATGTGAAATTCGTGCTGGCCCTGCATGCAAAGCAGAGTGGCCCTGAATTTCTCAGCAGCCAACTCTCCATTTCCTTGAGCAGTGAGGATTGCATCATAACACCTGTTGATTATGGGTTTCACCCAGATTCTAACAGGTGTCATATATTTCGCTTTACAGATCTGCAATGAAACACCATTGCTGCTGTACTACTTACTTATGCGCTCACTGAGATCAAGGAGAGGGTGATGTTGCGGATGAAATGCCAGGGATCAAAATAGTGTTTGATTCCCGAAAACTTGTTCTTCATCATCTTAATCACTGATCCATGCCTATCCGTGACCAAACTCTCAATTCCATTGGTTCCTCCTATCATGTATGATAATTCATTGAGGGCCATCTCTAATGCCGCAACCTTTAATTAATTAATTGGACAATTAATTAATTATTCAATTAATTAATCAAGTACGCACCTCCATCGTACCGGAAGACCCTGTTTCACTCTTGTGCACTAGGGCATAGTGCAGAGCTACTCCAGTCTCTGCATCTAATAGGAAGTATCGACACCAACTGGCCGAGTAACCCCGCGAGTCGAAAGAACCGTCACCACACAGATGAATCTTTTCGCCCTTCAATTCATCTTTTTCTACCGTACCACCGAATTATTCTGACCTTCGCGATTCGTTCCCTTATTCCATCAATGATCGATGCTTGGGAATTAAAGAAAAACTCATTCACAGCGGGAATTACATAGAATTTCTTCATTAGATGATAGGTGGGAGGTGTGAGAGAGGAGATTCCACTAGTCATAAGGAATTGTTGGAGTTTCTGCAAATTTCTAATTGTATTGCAGCCTCTCATTCTGTGTTTCACTCCTTATGTAAACGGTGTGAAGTCTCACCGTTCCGCCTATTGAGGAGAGAATTGACCCTGTGGTAATATCCACATTTATTTTGAACAATCGTTCATAATTAGATTCCTTGGCAGTAGGTAGCTTTCTGCTACTACTCCAAGTGAAGGGTGCACCACACTGGTTGCATTTGCCTGTGCAAGTCATCGCCATCCCTTCCATTCGAGGAGTGAGACTTCTTTCTCCTCCAATACAGCTAGTGCATTGACGGAGGAGGGAGAGAAGGGACTCGGACGAAACAACTTGATATTCAGAGAGAGTGGAGCCTCCAATGGTCGCGGTCTTAGGCGTCCAATCGGGGTCCTCCTGTATATCCTTCTCCTGAACAATACTAGCTAAACAACAATCCGTATAATGTTTTAGAAGTTTTATTAAATACCATTTCCAGAAACCGGATTACGGTACTTAATCAATCTATAATAACTTCTCACTTGCTCAGGTCGACAACAACACTCGCAGCAAGGAGGAAGTGGGCGATCGATTAGAGGAAGAGGACGAATAGGACGGCGAAGGGGCACGACGGCCAGTGAGGAAGATGGCACGACGGCCAGAGAAGATGAAGAAGGCACGATGGCCAGTGAGGGAGAGGGCACGACGGCCCGATAGAGAGAAGATGAGGGGTGGAGAGGGGAAGGGTGAGGGGTCCAGGTAGGCTGGGGTACGGTAGCGATGGCTACGGTAGCACTTGTTACCGTAGTAGGGGTTACGGTAGGCTCCTAAAAATTTTGTAGTAATGCAATCAATAAAATAAAGTTTTTTCGATGCGTAAAGCTTGTTGCTCACATTGTGGAAAGGGACAGCATCCGGTCTAAGCACGGAATTTATGTAGTCTGAGGGACGGAAGTGAGAAGAACATAAGAACGGATTCTTGCTTCCTTTGAGCATTGCTAAAAGAGATCTTCTTCCATCGGGAGTAGAACGAAGGGCATTAAGAGACCCTCTCAGTAAAAAGTCTTCATCGCCCGGACATTGTACTAGCAATGAGATCCAGCCCTTCATACGATCATGGTGGATGGGTGATGGGACCATGTTTACAAAACTACCGTATTTGAAGCTTAGCGCGCGGAACGCGGCGCGCCAGATGCGCGCGAAATTCAAAAACTCGATTTTCGTATATTCTCAACC
>LS502949.1:246515-270824 GCA_900490845.1 Pristionchus japonicus
CTGTATCTGCAAAAGATAAATAAATGTAGACAAAATTACATAGGGTGTCTAACTACGGAGGAAGGAATGCAACAATGTTGTTCAGAAGATTTAAGGCTTAATGTGCGTTATCCACGGGAACTCCTGGTCCATTGCTCAGTTGAGTCCGACCTTCCGACCTTCCGATCTTCGTGTGAACTGCATGGTCGGGCCTGTCCGATCACTATGAGATCAAAAATGCCCACTGGCTATAATCTTACAACTTGCATTTCGGTGAACTATATTTTCATCGTTCACCCCGTGGATACTCTCAATTCTCAAATGTGTGATCGACTTCGTTCTTCGTCGGTGAATAGCTTCCGAAGTATAGAGATTGAATCGTCTCATTCTAGCACCACTGCTGCACGTATTCAAAAAGTACAAAGGGATACCAAATATTCCAGGGGATCTTCTCACGATCACTGTTTTGCGTCCGAATGCCATGCTTTGATTCTGAACAATTTCGAACAATAGAGTAATCGCTCCCAAATAATCGCTTACAAAGACTACTTTATCAAGGTCAAGCCAAACGGAAAAGGCTGCGAACATAGAGAAGACGATACGCCAGATTGGGAGACTAGGGTACGAAGGGATGATAGGTTGACAAACAACGAAAGAATAGTGCGTTGTCATAAGCATTCAGTCTCTCATCCGATACTCTTCACAGATCTGCTCAACACATGCAGCCGTTCGCTTCTCTACCTGCCTTCGATGATACGAGGCAACAAAGCATTTTCGCCACCACCAAGCACTGTCTTTCGTAGAGTGCATGCTGTCGAATTCGAGCGATATACGTCCCTGAAAATATATTGAAATAATTTAACTTGATTTTAACTTTTTTTTTCATATTTCTAGTATACACCCCAAATATTATAAATAAAATAAATCTGGTATTTGGAGTCCACGATTTACTCACCCACAAATAAACTTTTTCAAATGTGAAGATACGGGAAGCTAGCATGAATATAAGCATAAGTATCATTCCAAGCAGATTCTCGATGATAATGGCAAGAAATCCATTATCGTTATTCTTCATTCGCCGGTCGAAGTCGCTTGGTATATTCTGTAATGCGATTGATTTGAAAGGAAACATAGCAAAAGCAAAGAATGCGAGAGTATTTTTACTTGGAATTATTTTGACTTCACCTACTTTGTAATCGTCCATTGGCCCGAAAGCCCAATATCGAAGACATATTTCCGATTGAATGAGAAATTTATGATTCTGTTGGCACTGAAACAAAGAGTTAAGCAAATTCCTCGGGAACACTGAGGAAAGGGCAAAGGTCGAGTAATTTTACAGAGCTAGGTTGGACCAATATGAAGCCGGGGTCTTTTTGCTTTTCACGAAAACAGTGTGGAATTTTTCTTGAAGAAAGAAAAAAGCAATTCCATTGATTATATTTTTTTTTAAATATTTGTTTAAAAATTTACTACCTCTCGACAAGAGGGGCAATTGATGCCTATCAGTTTCAGAAGTACTGGGTGGATCTCAGTGCGGAATAGAGTGTAGCCAGTTAGCAATTCTCTGGAATGTAGTATTTTTAAACTTTTAAAGAAAAACAAAATACCTTATTTTAGGAGCTCCGATGAGATCTGTCTCGATGAGCACTGCGTTCATTACTGGTATCAAGAAGTGTGGACTTCCATAGAGCTGGAACATAATATGTTTGTACATTGAATACTAGAAGGAAGATTGTCTTGAAATAATGGTTTCAGATGTATTTTCAAATAAGATCCAAATGAGGAGTATTATTGAACGAATAATAACCTGTTCCTCGGCTATGGTCATTTCATCGATACAGAGAAGCGGCTCCTCTCTTTGTTCTTTATAGTAATCGTTAATCAGTAGCATCAGATTATATTTCTGGAATAAATGAAATGAATAAGTTTGGTACTCTCCTACTTCTCCTGAAGCGCGTCTGAGCTTCATACATCCCCATTGGGCCACCAACCACCAACCCGCGTTACACGATCTCATATCAGGAATGAGTGAAGCTATTAGCCATTCTTCCGGGGAACTAGAGATGCGAAATATGAATTACTTACATCTATCTCTTTTCTCTCTTCGGAAAGTTTCTTGAACAGAGTGTAAAACGTGGCTCGGTATTCAGTTAGATTCATTGCTGGATTAATAATAAATTTTTAGATCTACAAAGAGCGAAAATGTGAAGTGCATCCAATGAAGTAAGAAGGAATGGAAAAATGATATTGAAACGAATGAAGTCATAGTATACCTTCTGAGCAGTGACCTCCAGTATTCAGTGGGGGGGTCCGATCTGTCTCTGAACCCCTAGAGAAGAGATCAAGCTGACATCCGATCAGTATACGCTCAGCGAATTATGTGTATTTTGAACGGAAACTTCCAGCATGCATTCGGACGCTTCCGATCTCACCACTCCATAGCAAATGCAACGGAGGATGTATGGTCGGACATGACCGACTACAGAATCAAGAAGTCATGAATATTACTCACTGGCTTTTTTATTGGAGTACTCTGATGTTTGTCATTCCGGCACATCTGCACGTTAACAGCTGAAACATATTCGATCGCCATGACAATCTTTTGTTTTTTTCCAATAAGCATTACCACAGGGCTACTCTCAGAGAGTACTCACTGTTGCGATTTTGTTGCCTTGTCATTCTCCGTCAGTGAGTGCATTGGATGGTCTCTTATCGTACCAACTTGAATACTTCAGGTAATTCTGATGCAGCTACTGCATACATATTGCGCCCGTACGATCGTTTTCTTTCCCAAATATTCTATGCAAATTCGTGTGAAGAAACTGTCTTTAGGTCTTCGATTGCAAAGTTCTTTTTTATCAACGACAAGCACCAGTGAAACGGCTGCGTTTCAGAACATTGCAATAGAATGAATTCAACAATGATGGCTGAGCGGTAGATAAAAGAATAACGAGCTGACGCAAGTTGCTCAGTCTCTTCTCCGATATTCTTCACGAATCTGCTGTACACTGGCAGCCACTTCGTTCTTTGCTTCATCACGCTCCAAACGAGTAACTTCGAATTTCCGCCACCACGCTGCCGAGGGATCAGCACGTCGGAATTCGGGAGATGGTCTTTCCTGAAACGTTTTTGTTTATTAATTCAGATGAAAATTGATGGAACGAATGAAATCTCTTATGGGCGAGTCCTCAATGTGTGATGTTTCGGGAAGGAATAAGAAATGAGTGACTGAAAGAAGAAGAGTTCGAAATACGGGTCGCCATCTCTTCATTGAACACATTCTTTCAACGGTTAGAGAGGCGATACAGTGTACGAAATAAAGAGCACTTTTTCCGAATTTTAGATGGAAAGGAACTCACTCGTACTGTATCTCGACGACGACGACGAGTGAAGAGAAGATTAA
The DNA here is from genome assembly GCA_900490845.1 of Pristionchus japonicus. Lineage (NCBI taxonomy): Eukaryota > Metazoa > Nematoda > Chromadorea > Rhabditida > Neodiplogasteridae > Pristionchus > Pristionchus japonicus. The sequence goes on from LS502949.1 coordinate 249,898, forward strand.
CAATAAGTAGGAGGAGGAGCATAATTTCCAGGAGTTCCTCCGCCGCTCCCCAATAGTTACTCTTGTTGTCCTCCATTCGTCGCAGATAATCGCTAGGAACATTCTAGAAAGAGTAAGTAGAAATATACAAATGTAAGGGAGCTGTTTTTAATTATGTTCATTCAACCCACTTTGTACTCGTCCATTGGTCCGAATGCCCAGTATCGAAGACGCATTTCCGATTTAATTAGTTTTTTGCGATTACGCTTGCACTGAAATATCAGTAATGGATTTTAGTAACTTCATCTGAACGGTTGTTGTTCTCAAGAGAGGACTGTTAGTTTGTGGGAAAAACATTAACGATGAATTTAAGTGACAAATATAATAAATTACCACGAAACAAAATGGGCAATTAAAGCCGTTCAGTTCACAGAGAACTGGAAATATTTCAGTGCGGAAAAGAGTGTAGCCAGCGAGCAACTCCCTGGAATATTACATTTTCTTCATCATTCAAGGTTAATGATACCTTATCTTTGGAGCTCCGATAAGGTCAGTCTCTCTGATAACAGCATCCTTAACTGATTTCAAGAACCATACATTCTGGTATAGCTGGAAAGCGGATTAATCTTCATATTCGAATATGGAATTCTTTGAAGTGAACTTCGTAGTCTTCGATTATTTTTTGGATAATATGATTCAAAGGAGTTGAAAAGTGAAGAAAGAAAATATTCACCATTTTCTCGGCAATAGTCATATCATCGATGTTTAGAAGCGCTTCTTCTCTACCTTCTTCATAGTATTCGTGGATTAGAAGCATCATGTTATATTTCTGGATGGGAAAGTACGCAAATGAGGTTTTTGGGAAAATAATGAAGAAACAAATTCACAACTTACATCCACAGCATTCCTCTCTTCTCCGACTTTCTTGAACAGAGTATAGAAAGTAGCGCGGTATTCAAGCAGATTCATTGTTGGAATAACTGTAACTATCATATTTATGAATTTTGAATAATCAAGACAGAGCGAAAATATGAAGGATACCCCCAAGTAAGAAGGAATGGATTGGCGATGTTGAAACGATTGAATACCTTCTAAAAGGTAGCCAGTCTTTAGTCGGGCGCATCCGATCTCATCATGCATTCCGATCATATAGTCTAGACGTCGGAAATGTCCGCTGGGTATGACTATGAGTTCTGAATTTTCGAGAACTCTGGCTCTCTATTAGCTTTATTGCACCTCTTCGCGTATCTGCAGAAACATAACAGAACACATTGACAGTCTCTCAGTTTTCTTCCTCTCAAACCCATCAATGCTTCGATGTTTTTTATGTTGAGTGAGCGATTTCGATGATTATGACGCCGCTACTGTACACATATTTAGACATCCGTTCACCTCCTCTGCTCCCTACTCGATTCAAAGCATCATGTTTAGGCGTCACCAACCCCCGTCGATTCCTCGTCTCCCCTCACATCATCTCCCCTATTAGTCACTACGCGCGTGTCTATTGGCCTATCCAATGCTCCGCATTCTTAGCGTGAATTGGCCGCCCCCGCAACCGCGATGTGATGGAGAATATAATGGAGACAACTATTCCGAGCGCCCACTCATTCCCGACACCTTTAGTCTCTCAGTTTTTTGTACTTTCGATCGAAAGTGTAGCATTCCTGTGCAAAGACTTTGTTGTTCCATGAATAAGTGCTCCCACTCATCCATATCAAATCCTCTTTCTGTAAGGCTTCTCGTGTTTATTATCCTTAGCGTTCTTCCTCGGACAAATTAGGGCTTCTCTGCACATTATCGCTTATTGACCTGCTCTATTGCGCGCAACTTCAATCAATAATATCCAAATTCTTCCCCATAATTGCCTCTCATTGTGCATTCCCACACAGCTCACCCTCCTCCATTTCCTCCTTCCTCTTCCCCCATTCCAATTCCATCCGAATTCCATCGCCTGTTTATGTGCCTTCCGTCCGCTCATTTCTCTTCATTAGACCGGCGTTGTCTCTCTCGATTCCACACGTTCTCTCATCGGTAATAATGGACGAGATAGTGTGCGAAATGAAGAGACCGTCAGAGAACCTAGCGGCTTCATTAACTGCATGAGCCCCTCTTCTGCTAGTCTTTCGTCGGTTCCAAATGAGCTGGGAAGCCTATTTTCTGCCTCCACTCCATTTCACGGTTCCCTTGCTCTGTTATTCAGTAAATGATCTCTTGGGCATTCTTAGCGTCCATGATCTGTTTTGAGATTCAGACAGGAAAAAATCTCCTTTTGAATCTCTTCGATAAGCAGAAAATCAACTTTTTCGTGCGTCAATTCGTATCGAAACCGAGCGCAAAAACTGCGGATATCAAGTACAAATTGCGGCTATTCATCGAATCGACGTCTGTCAGAGGTGAAGAAATAGATTGGGTGCAATTGCGTGTTGATCGTTGAGATTTTTCACTTATTTCAAAATTTTGCAAAATTCGACCATTTTGAAGTTGTCTGGAAGTCTTCATGTTTTCACAATCGCCACTTCTGGCAAGTGCACTAATTTGCTCGCCCCTACCCGTTCCTGGACAAACACTCTTAGTCATACGAGATGGGCGGTGCACAGAGTATTCGGCGGCTCTACTCCATTCATCCATTCTCTTGACTCTCTGACTTCTCAGAAGTGAAGGAATCGCAGAGACTGGCTCATCCTTGGTCCCTTCTCGGAAAATATCGTGTAGACTGTCACACTTTGGCCTCTCCTTCACTCCAGAAGGAACTGTTCTAGTTCTCTCCACTTTCCTTACTCTTTCACAGTCTTTGACCGTCGAAAGATGAGTGAAGACAGCAATACCGCCCCTCTCAGATGGTGTTATTGCCCCTACCCTTCTTGCACGTCTCTTTGTTTCTGTCTTCACACAAAGGAAGGCATCCCGTTGTAATCAACAAGTTGTTGAGAGGTCCCCTTATCGGGGAACTGTTTTGAGGGGTTCACTCGAATCCGTGGACAGTTTCCCTTTGTTGGCATGATCTGTTTTCGGGTAGCTCTTTAGATCTAACGTCCCTTTGTTGACGTTGCTTTGACAGAATCTCACTCTAATGTCTTCTGGATAGTCATGTAGACCGTTCGAAATGTTGTAGGTGGCCTCTGAGTCACTTTGCTTTCGGATTCGGTACATGTACATCTCTATTTTCCTGGAAGAGTGCACAATGTGTCTCAGATTAACAACGCCTAAGAATGAGTGAAACTCAACCACTCCGCCGATGAACTAGAGAAGTGCCTCAGATTCCTTCTCCCCGCAATGTGTGGGGCGAGTCCATTAGCCCCGCGGGACAAGTGTTCCTCCTGTCAATCGAGTGATCGATGAATAGGCCGATGGACACTAACGAGCAAATCGCCCCCCGATCAGAGAACTTCCTTTATCCAGATGTCAGGGGGGAAATTCCTCTCTATCACCTAGATGAATTCTTTTGGACCTGATCGAGTTAGAGTGAGATTCTAGCATGAACAGAGACGCTATGTGACTGTTATAATTCATTAGTGTTTGGTTGTAAACGCAGTCGTGCGACTATCAGTTATGCTACCTCCCCAAAGGCTTTGAAAGAATCGTGAAACTCATTTGAAACAATCATTCCATTATTCTACGAGAATCCTTGGAATTATCTCGTTTCTCCTCAAGACAATTTAAAATATTTCTCTGAATCAGCAGCTATCACTTATCAACTCTGAATCACTGCTCATTCTGCCATTAGCGCCTTTTCTCGGAAGTTGTGATAGTGAGTCATGTCGATTATCTGGCAACTGTTTTGTCCTTCTGATCTGACTCAGAGATCGAGCGACTTCTCACTTCTTTTCTCTCATCGTTTAAATTCCATTCCATCCCTCCGAACATCGAGCTATAAATAGGAACAAAATTGATCATGCCGATCAGATGTTTTCCCCGATCTGACTCAGGCTTCTCGAGAATTGAATTGATGAACGTGTACTTCTTAGAAATAAGAGACGCATCATTCATTCACCATGACTAATCGTGGTACTTTGACACCTCGTTGGGTTTCTTGTTTTCATTGCTGTTTGAACCCTCTTACTCACTCAATTTCTATTGAAAAGTGCTCGAAACTTGACCCATCCCATTATTCCAGTGATTATTCTTCCAGTGAACTCTAGTCCATACAGTATCGTTCTCCAGCATCATTGATCACTGGTTCCCGTTTCCCTCATGACCACCGAACACTGATAAGTGCGTTATCAGCCCTATCAGTGGTCAGTTAGCAGCCTGCGGGCACCTGATTGCCCCTTCCTCTTTGATCTACCGCTAATCCGATACGCCTGCTGCGGGTAGTGATAGGGTTCCCGCAGGATAGAGAGCACACGGAATTGAGAGAGTGCAACCACTACTTGACAAGGCTGATTTGGTGATAAGAACGCAGCGCGGCAAAACAAGGTGAATCTATGTAGATCATGAGTCATTCTGGGGGAGGAACGTTGATAGTCTTTGACCTGGGACTAGTCATTTCCAGAGAATTTTCTCGATGTACATTCGTTTGCACGTTAGGTGTAGTCACACCGGAAGGGGGAGATTTCTGGTATTTTGAGCAGATTAGTAATTTTTTCAGTAAGAATTAATCACTGATTAAGGGGATTTCGAGAGTCTCGATTACTAAATTCCCGTAATCAGGGAAAAGAGCAATACACTTCATGCCATCAATCCTGGAATAGGCAGGCTACGCCACTTTTTGTGTCTTTCACTACTGTATGAACAGTTGGTGCCTCGCTCGTTTTGGTCTCGCGAGCGTCTCTCGATTTTTAATGCTCTTTTGTTGATCATAAAGAGCGAGACAACATGCCAAATTGAGAGTCACCATCTCGCTCCACTATCCCTTTACGATTTGTATATCGGAAGCCAATTCGGGGCAGCGTTATTATTCCATTCTTTTCCTCCCTTTCCATCTCGAGGATGGTACTACTACCAATAATGAATGGATGCCTTCGAACGAATCTGCTCGATTGCCCAGGGATGACCTTTCAGTGTTCTTTTTTATCTTGCATCGCTCAACATTCGTAGAAGGCCTGAAACTCGTCTTCTTCCTCCTTTAGTAGAAGGAGGGTTAGTCCCTTGTCAGAAGAAGAGTTCCCTCTTGCTAATTTTGTCATTCTCCCTCTCCACTTCATCCCAACCCATCTCGGGGGAGTCGTTTTCTACTTCTTCAATGTTGCGACTCTCTCCATTTCGCCTGCTCTCTCGCTTCGACCCGGTTGCATCGATCTACCCTCTGGCTTCCCTTCCTCGTTTACGGTTGCGGGAACGCATCTTGGGTCCTGGGCGGAACCTCTGACGCGTCTTTTAGATGCCCAATCCCATCGGGGTCACTGACCAATCCCCTCTCACTCACTCCTTTCCTCCTCCTCCTTCCCATCTACCATCTGTCGTGGATCCAAACCCCCGGGATAAGCCAGGGCATATTGTGGGGGTTACCCCTCTCAGTCTCCCCCTTCTTCTTCATCTAATGACTGTGCCTAAAGGGTGCGGCATTTATCGCTTCTTTTCTGATTTTTTTCATTATGTTTCATCTAGAGTTCTTTACCAGACCATCACATTCTTCTACGATAATAGCTCCATTTTGATGCAGAAATTTAATCCAAATCCTCGTAGATGTACCCCCTGGAGTAGCTTCTTCCGTTTCCACTCACTACTGAGTGACCTGGTCAGTGTCCTCCGGAGACTCGAATTAGCCCCAGTAGGCAGAGGCGATGACCGTGGCTAATTCGATAAAGTCACGGCGACTCTAGTTGGACCAGATGTGTCCCAGGTTCGCACATGGCGCTGTTCAAATCTTCCAACTCTCTAATTTCATCATGTTTTGCCTTCCGCAGATGCCCACTATCAGTTCTAATCTTTTCCCATTCCCGTGCCGGACTCTCTCCCGTTCACGTGCTCTCTCCCCTCCTCTTTCGGGGCAGGCACAGTTGGGGGCGGAGTCACTGGTGGAGGCAGAGGGGGCGGAGTCTGTTTCCCTTTCCTTCCCTTGGCTAGGATCGCGCGCCGCAGTTCAGATTGACGCGTCCTCTGCTCTCCTCCCCCTCCCCCTACGGCTCTCTCCTCCCCCCTCTCTCGTTGTCTGCACTCTCTTCGATCCCCGTGCTCTCTCGCCGGCGTCTCTGACCGTCTCTCTGTCTCTCGCCTTGCCTCCGAACCCCAATTTGCCTCTGTTACTGATCCGGGTGCGCTCGCGTCTCTCTGTGGCTGGCATTTATTTAAATTCCTTGTTTAAGCACCATTTCGCACCCATTTCTTGCGTAATCGGACATGAATCATCTCGAAAGATTCTCGATTTCGCAATCCGCTAGGCTCCTCCCCTCCCCATCCATTCAAGCTGCTCGCTCTGTTTCTGTCCCTTGTATTTGCTCCTGATCCACACAAACGCCGCTCACGTTCTTTTCTGCTTCTACAATTTCACTCGGAAAGTCTCTCACCATCTCTCTCGCCCAACTCTCCTTTCTGATCCTTCTGCCCGCTTGCACTTTGCGTTTGTCCATTCCAGGCTACGGGAAGAAGCTAGCTTGCCTAGTCTTCTTCCCGAAGCCATCCCCCCCTACAAGGACAGACGTACTTTGCCTCCTGCGTTTACGTTACGGCAGTGCTGGCATATTATTTATGAAGTCGCTAGCTGCACTCATTTCGTCGCGTTTTCCAGTGAAATTGTATGCATTTTCGCTCATTTTGTGGTTTCAGGTCGCTCTCACTAACCGTACTTACCCCCAACTCACAACAATGACTGACGTCGAGCAGAACGTTGCCGCCGAGACCACCGTCGAGAAGGTAATTATCGATTTTAATTATGCTAATTTCGTCATATTTTCGAAAATCCCGACTCCTGGTCTTCGCACCTTCTCTTGTTGTTTGCTCATTAGCCTCAGCGCCGCGAAAACACTTGAGATTTCGGTAGTACTCGCGTCTTTCTTTGCGCTCGCTGTACTTGAGAATGAGCTATCACTCAGAGGCTCCTGATAAGCTCTTTGGGAAATACTCTTGGCTATTTTGGCTCTCTGCTTCCCTATTTTTCTGTGCCCGCCACGGCAAGTCTCTCCTCATTTCCGATGAATCACTTGCACAACTCTCCCGGTAGCATTTCTCGCGTGTCATCATTGGAGGGAGAGGGGGACGATCATCATCATCGAGAGAGATGGGAAGAATGCAATGATACAAGATGATGCCGCCTCCATCATTCTTTGTTGTCTGTGGTGGTAGCATCTGCAGGATGGGAACTCAGGCGAGAAACACCTATTATACAAGGAGGGGTCTGTATTGCGAAAGGGTTCTTTCTCGCGGGACCGCGTGCTGGATATGACGAGTACAATGGGAGCCGATTTGGCAGGCGAGATAGAGGGACTAGGGAGCGCAATTCCAGTGCAGATCTGCGACTGTCACCACTCCATCGGCGCGTAAGGACGACATGTTAATTAGGCAGAGGGGGTGATGGGAGGAATAATGGAGCCATCCCTCTTCCTTTCTTTCGACTCCACGCGTAATGGATAGGTGCGCGTGCTGTCAGTGGCACAGTAGAGTGCATTGGTGACATAGTGTTGAATGCTGGGGGATAGATTGAATCCTGCTTTTCGCTTGAAAGCAGTAATCAGTTTATCACTTCATGAGGGAAAGGCTTTGGAAAGAGTAGAGCGGAGTAAAATCCCAGCACACAATCTGGATGCGCTTCCCCCTCTGTGACACTCGATCTTCCGCTAAACAGGCCAGCAGAAGAAGCTATTTGCGCCCTCAGGCAAATAGTAATTGGGTATTGTTGTTGACGTGCGGTCACTCCCGAATAAGTGAAGGCAGTACCAGGACTCGGCCGGTGGTTTGTGAATACCTTGACTCTCTCAACCATCTCTGGCCGGTCTCGCGCTGTCTGCGCTCTCATGGTCTTGTGTGATCTCTTATCTAATAGCGGCTACCGAACAAATAGCGGTATATTTCAAGTGAGAGAGAGGGATAATCTCGTAATTGGGGACAGGGGAGGCGGACTGTGCCACTCTTCTGCGTTTAGCTCTTTCGTGAATGAGATAAAGCGAGTGAGTGCATGCAAGTGGGAGTGCGAAAGACAGGTGGTTCAAGTAGATCATAGACCATAGATGGATGGAAAAGAGCCCTAGGGGCAAGGGTAGTTTACATGAGTGGGAAAAAATGTTGCGAAACATGAGCACGCTAAGCCCGCTAGATTATTGCTAGTGAACAGCCGCGCAGTGAGTCATAGAGAGGGATTTCGAGTTATAATTGTGAAATGAGTGTGTGAATCATCTGGTAACCGGTAGTGACCGTACACAAATAATCGAGTACAGTAATCAATTATCGATTCCAGAAGGAGGAGGAGGCCCCCGCCCTCCCCACCACCGAGCCTCCCAAGGACGAGGAGGTGAAGGCTGCGCCTGCCGCAGCTGAGGCCGAGGCCCCTGCTGCTGAGGCTGCACCCGCTGCCGAGGAGAAGAAGGAGGAAAAGAAGGTAAATTTTGCACTCGGCGCCTATTTGGAAATCTCACCACCACACAACACAACCACACCATTGCAGGAAGAGAAGGTGGAGGAGCCGCCCAAGGACCCTCGCGAGGACCCCGTCGGATGGCTCGGACAGCAGATCCCCCAGGCCGTCCACATCGTGAGTACTGCTGTCGAAATTTTGACTAGCGACGATTGGTAAAAGTTGAGACACACCACTAATGTACACCATTTGCAGGTCAACTACCAGGTACTCGACTGGGCGCAGAAGTTCGCCGTCGAGGACGAGGCCAAGCGCTCGCCGCTGCCCGGCAAGAACGGAGTGAGTCGTGGTGTAGCTCTCGGGTGCAGTCGTCGGCCGACGTTTACTAAACGTCGTTTATTGCAGGCTGTGACTCGCAACCAGTTCCTCTCTTTCCTCCGTGACGGAACTCTGCTCGCCAATCTGGCCAAGAAGTGCGGTGCCAACGTTGAGACCGTCCACGAGGGAGAAGCCGTGAAGAACAACAAGGAGAACCAGGTCCGTGGTGTGGATGATTGTGCATCGACTGGGAAAAGTCGGCACTGTAAGAAAAGATCGATTTTGCAGACCGCCAACATCCAGGCTTTCGCCGACTGGGCCAAGGAGAACCTCGGCCTGCCTGAGGACAAGGTACGGTAGTCACACCATCTAGATTACGGTAGTCACAATATGAATTACGAAACTCGGTGGATCTCTAATGCATTATTCTTCTTCCGCCTTCCATCTATCCTTCTGTGTTCTTTCCCCTCTCCCACTCTTCTTCTCCTTCCAACTTGCCTAATGGAGCTCAGGGGGTGAATAATAGTGAGAAAGGGAGACCCGGCGAGCGGGGCGCTCTCTCGAATCGCTGTGCTCTCTCACTCGTCCTGCTTTCTCTGTCGCTCTCCTCGAATCGCACGCTCTCTCGGCGATAGTATGATCGCTCGCGCGAACACTCATAGAGAAGATGGTGTATTGAAAGGGATCGAGGGGAGATAGGAACTAGAATTCAGCTGAACTCCAATCGCTTTTTCGACTAGCGACGATTAGTGAAAATCGGCGGTAGGCACACCACCTGCTGATATCAGTAGACGGCTCCATTCCGCCGCACCGAATCTTGTGATCAACCGAAAGGACTAGCAAACAGCAGTACTCCTTCCTTCCTTCCACCCATAACACTATGGACTTTGTGCCTGAGAGCAGTTTAATGTAGGAATTCACGCACATCTAACTGCTGCACTCAATCAGCTGTCGCAATTTCAACTAGCGACGTTTAGCAAAAGCCGCACAACACACTGTCGGTAAATACACCGCATCAGATGGCTGCTGTTTGCCTAGATGGCGGCAGTAAGTAATCAGAGATGATTAAGCCGTGCCGAATCTCCCCTTCCCTTCCTGTTCTGCTTCTGAATGAAGAGATGGGGAATAACAGACTCTCATCCATCCCATTCTTTCCTTTTGTATGATGAAAATGGGTGTAGCGAAGGAGCGATGGTAGTGAGAGAGTATCTTCGCTTTACATGCTCTTTCATTGGACAGTCAGTGCGAGAGACTGTTTGGAAACAAGAGATCCCTTGTTCTGCCCTGAAAGAGGATACAGTGGAGACACATTTGTCCAGCTGTGGTACACGATGCGCTTTGTGTGAGGCGCTTCTCGGTGGTGTACGATTGCGTGAGTGGAGTGCCGCAAAGGAGGGCGCGATTTATGAATCATCGCCGCGCGTCGATTTACACACAAGGGCGCAGCCTCGTTTTTGCGAAAGCCGAAGGGAGGGAAGGCGAAAGTTTAGATGGCTATCAGGGGCTAGGTAGCAGCAGTGACCTTGTGAATGAGAGTAGAGAAGGAGAGAAAGGAGGCATCAGTAGTTTGAAAGGTCTTCTCCCCCTTCTCGGAACGGGATCGAAACCCATCACTCCCGCCATTTCAATCGCCCTCCTCCTCCTCATCTCTAATAGATTGATCGATCTGGAGAATGAGGGAAAGGGAGGAGATGGAGAGGAGAGATATTGCTGGCTGATACTGATATGATTGAGGCGGACAGGAAAGGAAGGGAGAGACGGGAATGTTCCCTTCCTCCCTTTCTTCATGTCACGACATCCCAAGGGCCGTGATTGATCCCAGTGATAAGGGGGCAAATCTCAATTGATATGATCCCTCCCGATCGTTTCTGAGCACCTAAATCCAAGCCGGGGACAAAGAATTGGTCATTTCTGCACTTGTAACCTACTAGAGAAGATTCAATGCAGTAACTGGGCCAAAAAGTACAGCAATGCATGCATTTGAAGGCTCATAATAGCACCATCCCTTCCTTCCTTGTCCTTATTCTGTCCCCCTCTTGGTATGGCCGGAAATGGATTCCAGCAAAAAGTGTGCAATGACCACTGTCTGGTCGTCTACCGCTCTCGCCGTCTGTCTCTGATTTCGAGTCCATTTGTGCACTGATGGAGTCATTTCCTCTGCGTCTCTGCCCTCCTTCCCGAATAGGATGAAAGAAAGGCACAAGCTGCTAACGAAATTCATGGAGGATTGAGAGTGGTTTGGAGGAGGGGGGAATGGATAGGGACCGCCTAACCAGGGAGAGATTATGTAGGCAGGCTGTACGAGGCTATTCTTTGAGGGATATTGGTGGGTCAATGAAGGTTAGCCCCAGCCGTTTCCCTCTGTAGTCAATGAACCTCGGTAGCCGAGTAGGATTGATGGATTGACTCTGAGAGGAGGAAGGAAGGAGGGAAGCAAGAAAAGGTGATAGATGAAGGGTACAAGGGGCAGTTGATTGAGAAGAGAGGGAAAGAAGTGGAGTAGAGACTAGAGGTCAATCCTACTACCGTATCCAATTTTTGATTGTTGTGCGAATATCTTGATGAGTTCTCATCAATTTTTGCTTGCGTGGCTCGGCCCGTAATTATGGCTGCTCCTCAGTACCCGCTATTTGGGGCTCGAGAGATGATGAAAGAATAGAAAATTGATGAATAGGGGATAGCCCGGGGGAGGAGGAAGGGAGAAGGGAGACGAATGGAGACATTGTGCTTTGTTTTATGACTCCTCCAGAAGAAGAAGCAAGTATTGGAAAGAGAGCGGGAATGCCCTATCTAGAGGGACGAACATGGAAGAGTTGCCATGTCCCAGAGGGAAGACCCATCAAAGGAGAGTTAGAAGGGAGAAGACGGGGGACCATGATGAAATAGAGGCCTAGATTAGGCTTCTTGCACGTATTCCTCTTGCAAATCTGGTTTTCTTGAACGAGGAAGTTCCCTTTCCCTGACGGCCACAAAGCGTATTTTCGCTTCCAAATACGGCAGCAGTCAAATGAGGCAAAACACGATCGATTCCGGCGAGCTTATTAGCGTATTTTGGTGCTCTTTCCCCCTCGTCTCTAGTCCTTCTCTAATTGAACTGGGACCTCATTTTCGGTATTCCACAGCATACACGTCTTCCCCTCTTCTCTAACCATCTGTACCCTCTCGATTTACCCTTCTCTCTCGCCTCGAGGAGCCAGCCCCTGCGTTAGATGGAGTCATGAAACGAAGGAGGAGAGGACAGCAGCAGCTACCCCAAATGAGATGGGGAAGGGGAAGGGGAAGGGATGGTAGGAAAGGGCAAGGGACCAAAGTTGCCCCCATATGAGAGGGATCATATTTCGGGAAAGGTGCGAGAGTCATCCCAGAAGATACTCCTCTTCTGTACCCACTCTGTTGATTCTACATGGTCTTTCGCCTTGCCTGTCCATAGCTCGGGCGAGAGAGAGAGACTGTAACTAGAGGGAGAACTCCTTCCCTCTGCCGCGCACAGCGGGGCGCCCCGCTACCGCTGTAATAAGAGACTGTGGATGGGCGAAGGAGAGTGTAGAGGGCAGTCCTCCAAGAAGAAGAGTTCCAAGTCCACGAAGGGACTACAAAGAGAGCACATATGGCTGAAAGTTGCCTGAGGTTCTAGTTTACTCGCCTATCACGGCCCCATTCATCACTTGGCCACTCGCTTTCCCACAGTCTCCCCTCCATAGCTCGTTAACCGCAGATTAGTCAGGGAGAGTGATCAAAGGAGAGGGCCGCCTGCCTACCCTCGGACCGTGTCCTTTGGAGAGGGGACCATGGCTCAGAACCACCCTGTTTAGGGTCTCTCGGTTTTGAGTGCTCTCTGCGACACTCTGTGAGGCAAGAGAGCATGTGGAATGGGGAGAGACGGATGATCGAGCTTCAAAGAAGAAGGAAGGATGCGGCTAATAGTCCGGTGATGAGCCCATGGATCATAATGAGGCTGGCGGCTAGGCCTCTCTTGGAGTAGGAAAGATGGACCCTGCCCTCTGTCTTATCTGCTACTCGAGGTCACTCCTGTTCTTTCCCCTCATCCTTTAGAAGAGATTGAGAGATCTCCTACGTCTGGCATGACGCAATCCGAGCCGCTCTTCATATTCCCCTTCACCAGACTTGTCAGTGTGTTGCGCAAATCCTATCAGACATTGACCATTTCCCGGTTCCGAAATGGCGGCTCCCGGCTAATAGAGAAAGAAAGGGCATGGGCCTTCCGGAAGTGGAAGGAATCCATTCGATTCTGCTCGCACTGACTCAATATCAGATATGCAAATGAGATTGTTGGAAGGGAGGGAGGACAGAAGGAGATGCTGAAACTGAAAGAAGGGCAGAAGCGAATGTTCCAGCTCTCTCACTTCAGCCTTGTCTCTGGCCTGGTGGAAGGAGTTAGTGAGCGTGTTGGATTGAGAGACCGTGGTCAATGCTCTGTGAGGGTTGGGAAGCAAGCGCAAGCTGGCGTGTCACGCAAAAGCGATGCATATCAGAACAGTGACTTGTGAGGGGATGGAAGGAGGAGAAGAGGGCAGAACGGTCGGAACTAGGATGAATGTGGAGGAGAGGGGGTTTGATAACTGTGAACCATGATGATGGTGAGAATCCACCGAGTTCCTATTCACTGGTACAATAAGCCTATGTTGCCAAATCGGTGAAACATATTTCTCAATCGATAATTTCCAGGTCGTCTCGGTCGCTGACCTGCTCGAGAAGGGCAAGGCCGGATACCCTCAGGTGTTCGAGGCTGTCTGGGCGGTGAGTGACTCTCGCAACGCTTGTTAGGGTTACGGTAGTTTTCGCTGTAATGCAAGTTTGGACGCAGTCGAAATATCTGGACAATTATCGATTTTGCAGACCGGCAGCCAGGCCGTCGAAAAGTTCGGCGCCACCACCGGCCTCGACGTCGACAGCGTCGTCGGAGCCGCCTCTCAGGTACGGTAGCGGGTATCGAACGATTACTGAAGAATACGATAATCAATATTGATTGAGTGCAGGCTGTCAAGTCGAACATCGTCCAGACGATCCTCAACTTCTTCAAGCGCGCCCGCCCCACGCCCCAGGTTAGTATGGGTCCCGCAACGAATGTTTTATGGTTACGGTAGTTTAGGGTGTAGTGCAAATTTTGACACGGTCTATATTTTTTTTAAATTTCTGGCGGGAGTTTGAATATGATTTTGCAGCTCGAGAAGAAGGCAGCCCTCGAGGCCGAGGAGGCCGAGAAGAAGGAGAAGGCCGCCGCTGCCGAGAAGCTGGAGGAGGTCGTCGAGGAGGAGTGCAAGAAGGTCAGTGGGTCCCGCAACGATTGTTCGGGTTACGGTAGTTTACGGCGTAACGCAAATTTTGACGCTGGAGCTTGCAAAATTGAATTACGGTACCTATCGATTTCCTTTCCAGGCCGAATCCGCGCCCGCTCCCGCCGTCGTGGAGGCCAACTAGGCGGTTCGATCGATCGTTCGATAGATACCGTATCCCTCCCCATGCACTCCTACCCCGTTCCCTTTTCCGCCAGCCGGTTATTGATCTATACTACAGTAATCCCATTTGACCACCGTACCACCCTTCCTGCCCGCTTTCTACCGTACTCCCGTCCCTCGTCACTCGCTCGTTGTCTTCCTCGGGAGTGGATCGATAATGTGCTCAGGTACGGTTGCCTCTATTGTGTAGGCATACTGTAGCTCCCATTGTGTGTAGTGGGGTGGTGTAGGGTTTCAGTGTGCGCCGTTTACGAGTAGTGTCCAAAGGCCCTGTCTGCAGGGTAATTACTAATTAGCACTCGTTGTCCAGAGGGGTTGTAATCATGCTCGGAATATGGGACGCGGTACTTGTTGCGAGACAAGACAAAGTTGCTGTTTTTGCATAGCTCTAGACTTCTTTACGACCCTGGAATTGGCTAGGCTGTTCGAGGGAAGCCTCCACAGACCCAATTACTCCCCTCCTTCTGACTGTCCTTATTGAATGGAAGAGTCCCGGAAAGGACAGGTGGACAGAGACGCAGAGGAAACGCATTGTGCGTAGTTGTTATTGTGACAGCGGACAATGATTAGAGACGAGAGCGGTCAGACGAGCAGAGTGAGGATCAAGTTGCCTTCATAGATTGGAATGTTTAGTTTAGACAGATTGGACACGGTTAGCTGATGATGAGGGGGGCTCCTCAAGTTGTTCTGTCTGCGTCTCTGCCCCGACTCTCCTCGAATCACACAGTCTCTCGTTCGGGATTGTTTGTCTACCAGTCTGCGCCCTCTCCGATTAGTGTGCTCTCTCGCTCCATAATCTGAGTTCCGCTCTGTCGCGTGCTCAAGTGAACTTCATTCCCTCTCTTGAACCAACCCCGAGGGCATACGATTCTGTTTATCAGGGGTATTGAAAGGAGGCAAGGGAGCAGAATGAGGGGGAACCTGACTCTCTCAAATTTACCTGCCCTCTTGCTGGTTAGACAAAGCGAGAGAGTATGGGAGAATGAGAGAGCATGGAACTCCAGGTGGGGCGATGAAGCCAAGGACTACTTAGGATGAGTGGGGAAGGAAGTCCGGGAAGAGGGCCAGGTGTCCTGCAAGATTGAACGGTTGAGAGGAAGGGACCCCAGGGGAGCTAGATTGGGTACAATATGGTGTGAAGTACCTAATATATGGGGCGAGTATATCCTGGGCACTAGAACACTCCAATGTTCTTGGTCTCTGCTAATGAGACAGTTTGACTATTGGTTATGAAGAACACTTGCTCTAGCATTGCTTACTCTTCCGTGCTAGTAGAGGGATCGGTGGAACTGAGATCAGAAAGGAATAGAGGATCTTAGTGTCACACATATGGCGAGATGACAGCTCATTTGGATGAGATCGAGTGGCGAGGTGTTTATATCGAAGAGTAATTGCTGCCCGGAACACATGTGTGACCTGAGGCACGGGTACTGTAGCTCCTGTCCACTCAATTTCTGACTGAAGACTGCAAGCGGCTGTTGTCTGCTGTCCAAGGAAGGAAGGGACTAATGGGTAATGATGCCTATTAACCAGGCTCGTGTGTTCGTTTGGTGTGTGTGTGTGCATGTTGTTTCGCAAAGGCTGCCTTACAAGAGTAATTGCAGCTCCTAGGAGGGTAATGGTGAGAAAAGGGGACTGAATGGAGGCAGAAAGCCCCTTTTTGGAGGCGGATTTGCCCGCACTTTTTTATGAGAGCTGAGAGCAGGGACAGGGTAAATTTCAATTTGGTCTTCTCCTCCACTGCAAGATTGAACGCTGCCCCCGGGTTTCAATGAGTCGGTCAGAGAGGGGCGAGAGAGCACGGGAAACGGAGAGAGTGCAGCCAGAGGCTCATCTGCCCTCTCAAGGAAGAGCGCCTCTGGAAGTAATTACCGCCGCCTCCGAAGAATGAGCACTCTCTCGATTTCTCATGCTCTCTAGCAGGCTAGAGAAGACGATAGATAATGCGGAATTGAGAGAGCGTTCAGCCTCTCTGTCCCCCGCTCTTTTTTTGTCTTCCCAGCTCCATCAATTTGGTAGCCTATCTCTCCTCTCTTTGCTGCCCCTCCTCCATTTCACAAGGAAGCGAATTGCGAAATGAATGAAGAAGAAGAGGGAGAAGAAAGGCAGGCAGAGGGGGCTTGTTTGTTGGGGATTACGGTTGCAGTACAAAAGTGGCGCCAATGAGGTGTTTGGATGACTGAATGGTGCCTTTTTACGAAACGGCGAAGCGATTGGGCAGCAACAAAAGCCAGACATGTGGCGGGTCCTTTGGCGGTATTGCGAGGGTGGTCACTTGTGTGAAAACACACATTCATTCATGATCTTCCTGTATCATCTTTTGATCTCATTCGGTTTTCTGGTTCACTGTTCAAAGGGGTGCCAGGGGACGTAAGGGGCGACGCGTCACCCGCTAATGGATTTTAGACGACAGAATGCGCGGTTGATTCAGCGCCCCGGCGCTTTTTTGTCTGCAGTATTAAGGGTGATGAGAGGGGAGAAGAAAATGGGGGTGAATGGATAGATGGAGATGGGGCAGTGACGGATATTGGATGGGAGTGGTGTGAGGGAACAATGGACGAACAGATTGGCCTTGTAATGAATGGCAATGAAATAGATCCCAGCACGACGTTTAATCAATACATTACAGGCACCATCGTACACCCCGAGCGAAGATAATCGATCGAGCGACGACTACGGTATCTCCCCTACAGTATCCCCTCCTGCTTCCAATCACCAAATGATTCGCACGTGCTTTTTCGTCAACCGCTGGCCTCACCCTACCGTAAACTCTACCATTCACTACCGTATTCCCTCTCCACATTCGCAGTTTGGAACACTTTGCAGCAGCTTTGATACACTCCATTTCCCCTTGTTGATCATCAAAGACTCCACATAATATTCTCCCCTGAATTGCTTGACTCTCTCAATTTTGCGTACTATCTCGTCTAACTGGCGAAAGAGTGGGCGAAATGGAGAGATTCCGACTATTCCCTAACAGCAGCTCTCTTTTGGTACGTTCGCATAAGAACTTACTACACTGTTACGTTTTTGCTGTCACACACCCTGTTTACCGCGTAATTTCACACCATTTCTCGCATTATTCGAATACTTCTCTGTTGAGACCCCCTGCTTTGATCTACCCACTACACCCTCTTGCTTACTCAATTATCGATCCTTCGTATTCATAGATTATTGTCACACACACACACTCTTATGTAGAACTTGAATCGGACAGTGAATTTTCCTGAGATTACGGTAGCCAAGCTGACCCGTTTATCGATTGAATTGAATATGTCTGTCAAGTTTTAGTTTCACACATAACGTACACAAAGTTTGAAGAGATTGGAATTTTCACATCGCCGAATTATCTGTCACAGTACCGTTCTCCCCTGTCCTATCCCAAAGTCCCGCCTGATAGTATCACTTGTCACCCCTTGCTCCTAGAAAGGAGTCGCAATTGTATTATTACTGGACCCCAATATTCCCTCCTCCTCCTCACCCACTGATCTATGCAATTTCCGCAGTTTTTCAACAACTCTGGCAATTTATATAATCACTCGCTGAATAAAGAAGGTACTCATAATGAAGAAGTTGCTGAGACATAGAAGGGTTTATCATGGGAAAATTTTGCAATTTGAAAGCACTGAACGAGGAGTGGAAATACTAATGAATTCATAAGGAAATAGGTTCTGTACAGACAATGAGGGACAAACACATGAAAGATCATCCTCGGAATTTATTGAATCCTCGAATGTTAGGCGTCCCTGTGTCGGCATGATCATCCATTGTCCCGGCACGCCTTTCGAGGGACACGGTAGCATCGAGGAGAATATTGATTGGACCGATATCCATGTCGATTAGCTGCTGGAGAGATGGTTCAAGGGGAAGTGCGTAGTAGGCGATTCGTGGATGTGGCTGAAAGATCAAAGATCATTCTAAGAAGATAGTATTCAAATCGAAAGCAGAGATCAAAGATCACTCACACTCGGTGCGCTTTCTCCGGAGCAGAAATGGCGAATGAGCAGATACGGCTCTCTGTATCGGCCCTCGAACGCGGGCCAGGAGATCCTTCTGTAGAATTACGGAGGATGACATAATTAGAGATCAAAGGTCAATTTCTTACCCTTGTATCTCGAAGGGGTGGCCCAGTCGCACTTGTAGTGGTTGATCACCAGAGAGAACATCGTCGAAACCACCGTAGACGAGATCGTTTTCTTCCTTGAATTCGATTCATTAAGAGGTTCAAGATTTCGAGAAAAATAGTCTCTCGAGCTCTCTAATCTCTACTAAGGAAAGAAGCAACTTACCATCAGCCACACACTCGCATTTCCCACATTCCCACTCGGACAGAACAGTGAACCATTGTAGCGGAAGGATGCCTGACAATGATGATATGAAATTGCATCATCATAAGGCAAGATCAAAAAAATCAGAGATCAAAGATCACCTTGAAGTATGCATCAGCTGCAGCATTTCTGATGCAGACGAGAACTAGAAGAAACGATACTGGGATCATGTCAACCTGCCAACTGCTTTGCTACTGGAATCGCTTCGAAAATAGCTCTCATCGACGATGTTCTGTACACATCTCTTGTCACAATGATTTTCACGTACTCTATTGTCAGTTAGATAAACGCTAGAGCACGAGCAGTTGAGAGAATCAGCTACTTCTCAACAAGCAATGATCCAACTCTCACCACTCAACATCATCTTTCAGTCAGAGAAAGCGAGAGCTCATAAAGAACGTAGAGAATCAGAGCGTATTGCTCTCTTGCGTGATCTCATCAGCTTTTTGCCCAGCTAGTTTTGCTCGGGCGAGAGACAAGAGAGATCGAGGAGAGAAGGAGAGAGTGATTCTGACACCGGATACCCCGAGGGGTTCAAACACACAACGAGAAGCAGTATTCTCGCAGACTCTGATCCTCATGGTGTCTGTAAGGTGTGTTCATAGACCATATTTCAATACATTGGAAGTCACGAAACACCAAGAATGGTTTGCTCATGTTCATCGACTCGATAATGAAAGAACTGTTCATTGTACTGTGTTCAAATAATTCCTTCGTCACATTCTTTCTTCGAGAATATTTCGATGCACCTATAAAGTTTGAAATAATAACTAACAGAGAAATGATAAAATATTGAAATAAACATTGTTTAAGACTTGAGAGTCAAGGGTGGATCAGAAAGCATGGCCAGAAGGCGAATTGATATGTTTCCTATGAGGAAGATCGGATGCGCCCGACTGTAGGCAAGATTCCGTTCTGAATTTTGTCTTCAATTGTCTCACCATTGTCATTCCATTCCTACCTAGACTAATAGATTTTTGTTCTGTCTGTAATTTTGACTTCATTTATCCTATTATATGTAGTAATAATAATTATAGATAATTCAACTATGAATTTGGATGGCTATCGAGCAACTTTCTACGATCTATTCACGAAAATTGGTGAAGAAGACAATACAATAGATGTAAGGATAATCTAATTTGTTCAATACAAAGGCATTGAAATTGTCAACATTCAGAAATATGAGCTGTTGCTTCTAATCAACGATTACTATCAAGAACAAAGAGATGAACCGCTTCTCTGCATCGATTCTATGAGCGAAATGGAGAAGCAGGTGATTTTTTATTGAAATGATTTTAACTATTTAGTTCCATCCGTGTGTTCCTATCAAATACCCATAGTGATATTTCAAAAGGGACAATTCTCACGTTTTGCTTTTTTGATCGGAGAAATAATTGAACATTATGTATAGCCGTTTATGGTACTAGGTCGGATGAGAACATTCGGATGATAACCTACCGGATGAGAACAACCCGGATGAGAACCGACTGGATGAGAACCTTCGAAATGTCCAGTTTATTGATTGTATTTTGAAACATTTTTTTAGGTTTACGGAAGCTGGGATTTCGTTGCACCAGTTTTGGGAACTTTATTCATAGAAACAGATCTCATCGGAGCGCCAAAAATAAGGTATTTTCATACATTTTTGAAAAATAATATAATGCTATATTTCAGGGAATTGCTAACTGGCTACACTCTATTCCGCACCGAAATCTGGACAATTCTCTATAAACTGATCGGCGCCGATTGCCCGCAATGTTGGGGGGTAATATGTTTTAATTTTGCATAATTTAATAATTTTATTTATTTATTACTACGATATTGGTCACAAACTGGTCGGCCTTGTCGTACTGTTCCACATTGCCTAGCCCGCTCCTGACGACCTTTCGTGTGCTCCAGAGCAGTCACATTGACTCTTTTAACTTGACTTGACATTTTCAGTGCGGCCAAAACCGCGAAAATCTTATTCGAGCAGAAATGTGCCTCAGATACTGGGCATTCGGACCGCTGGACGATTACAAAGTGGGTTAAACGACGTTTATTCTTTAAAAAAATCCTTCAAAACATATGCTTTCCCAATTTCCGTAATGATCTTTTTGCAGACCGTACCCAGCAATTACGAGCGACTAATGGAGAATAACCGGAAGAACTCTTTCGGAATCATTGTGAATATCCAAGGATTTATGAGAGACTATCTGAGAAAATCGAACTAATATTTTATTACTTGGCATTAAGAAAAAATAGATCTCTCTGATATTCTGGCGGTAGACACGGCTCCATGAGGGATGATGATTGGTAGATTTCCAGATTTTTAAAATCACTCTTCAGCTCCGGGTGGAATATGTTTCATCATTTGCATAATCTTACAAAATCCGTAAA
>LS502949.1:280347-292591 GCA_900490845.1 Pristionchus japonicus
GCTTCGGAGACACAGGGTTCCAACAAGAACCTCGGTGCGGCTAGATTACCAATAACTCAAACGCAACCATCCTCAAGCAGACTAGGCTTCATAAAATCATCAAACTGCCCACCTTTCTGAGCACCCGCTTGAACTCGTCCACCTCCGTGAACATGCTCGCCTTCACGTACCGCTTCAGCAGGTCGCCGCTCCTGCAATTAGCGTTTTGCTAATTAGTAAACCACTAATTAACGATAATTGTTTTTCCCGCGCATAGTGAAGTCGTTCGAATTGACAAAAGAACATCTCTCTGTATAACACGAACGATTGCGACTGAAACTGCCCAGGAACAAAACTATCAGGCACTTCTTGGATATCTGGCCCAAACTTTGCGCTCACAAATACTGTCAGAGTATTCTTTCTCTACCATTCTCCTTTCCAACCCCATTTGCCAGAGCTGTTGTTTTGGGCCAGATATCTTTTTTCAAGGGCTGAAAACGTGAAAAAGACACGAACTTGGTCTTGAAGTCCGACTTCCGCTGCAGCTTCTCCTGCTCCGTCAGCTCTGGCACCTGAGAAGAAGGTGATTACTCTCTGACATTTTTGTTCAATTCAAATTTATGCACTATTCGGAAGAAACATTGCAGAAGCAGTCACTGACAAGGGAAGCACCAAAGTAGGGGTTAACAGATCGGAATGAGACCGATGTGGGTGGGTAGGGTTAGGAGAGAGATGTTCGAAACCGATTTCAGAAGTTGCTGAGCGATCGTTTCCTGGCCAGAAAATCGATAATTGGTTTGTGTGTGGTTTTGCCTTCTCGCGATCCCAAGCTAGGCATGAAGTTCTAATCTGTAGAGAACATCTGCCAGCTTGGCTCAATAGGTAGCGAGTTTGTCTTGTTCACACTACACTCTGGTTCGACTCCCCTCGGTCGCATTTTTCTTTTGCTCATTGTATATGACTTCTGCACTTTTCCTATTCTGGTTTTCTTGACATTTCAGTATTTTGCAATGATAATCAAGCATGTAGGATGGTGGGCAAAAGATAGAAAAGGTACATTGGCCAGAAATTTGGAAGGCCATTTCTACATCCCTTCTCCATAATTCTGCATGTTTGATCATTATTGTAGATGTCAAATAATGTCATTAAATGTCAAGAAAACCAGAAAAGGAAAAGTGCAGAAGTCATACAAAATGAGCAAAAGAAAAATGCGACCGAGGGGAGTCGAACCAGAGGGTAGTGTGAACAAGACGAACTCGCTACCTATTGAGCCAAGCTGGCAGATGTTCTCTACAGATTAGAACTTCATGCCTAGCTTGGGATCGCGAGCAGGCAAAACCACACACAAACCAATTATCGATTTTCTGGCCAGGAAACGATCGCTCAGCAACTTCTGAAATCGGTTTCGAACATCTCTCTCCTAACCCTACCCACCCACATCGGTCTCATTCCGATCTGTTAACCCCTACTTTGGTGCTTCCCTTGTGAGTTTGTAAGAGGAAATTCTGCTACATGCAACTCACTGGGCATCACGAGTTTCTATGCATCACAATGCGATCTAGTCTACACATTATGTGAGGGTCTTGAAACAAGATAACTCACCGGATCCACGGGTTCCTCGGGCGGCGTCTGCGGTCGCTTCCTCCTCTCGCTCCTGCTCGACGGGCGCGTCGGTCTTCCTCCCGACGTCGAGGAGCGCGACGTGCCCGGCCTGTCTCCTCCTCCCTCTCTTCTCTCCCTTTCATCTCTTCCGATCGACTCGACCGAGGGCGCCGCCTCCGCTGCTGCAGCTGACGCCGGACGCACCGGCGAGATCGGGCCGAGCTGAAATGGGTCTTCAGTCAGCATCTCTATCAAACATACTCTCTGAAGACATCAAAACTTCATAATTTCAGAGCATTTTCGAACTTTCAAAAGTTGAAAAGAAAGATAGCCAAGTCGTAGCTTGCCTTCAGCTCTAAAGTCAACCCAGGTTAGCCCGTTTCAGAGAATGTGTTCATAATGGTTAAATAATCAATAGTCAGTAATTTGAAGCTGATAGAGGGGCGAATCATAAACAAAACTGACAAAGAGTGCCTGGTGATCGTCCGTCTCCACCTCGTCGTCGGACGTCGCTGGGACGTCGGGCGGCAGATGCCAGAGCGGAGAGCGGGTCAGCTTAACGAGGTTGATTAGTTAATCATCGTTAATTACGGCCGATGCAACGGCGATAGTATTTAGACAAAAACGTCTAAAGTATATGCGATTTTCAGACGCCAGCTAGCGATAAGAACTTCGGTCGGTTTCGAATTTAAATTGATGCTTTAATTGACCGAACGTGCAAATGAACTACCTTGTTATAGTAGTACGTGCCCAGTCCGTCGGGCCGCGGCTCCTTCAGCCGCACGCGGCAGTACTTGGCGGGCAGCGTGTTGATCGGCACGAAGCGGCCTGCGATTAAATATTTTTTCTCGTTAACCAATGCTGTGAAAATTGCAGAAAAGCCTTGAACAACGTTATCCTAGGACCATTGCAACCTCAAAACATCGGCGAATTCGAGGTTCAGAGATGCATCAAAACCCAGTCCACTCACCATCCTTGAGCCTGACCGTCTGGGTGGGCGCCAGTTCGGCCTCGGAGTGCACGCGCTTGACCGTGAAGGCGGGCGGCTCCTGGCAAGAGGACGCAATCGATTAGAGAGAAACCTTACACTGTCCAGTGAAAAAACTATGGAGCGACGGTTTTCCACCAAGGCTTTTCCACACAATTGTCGTCGCCCTTTCCACGCCTTTGCACCACTTTTTTAGCAATTCATGTAGTGCATTGCTTCCTGTGCTAGTTTTCTTCCCAATGTCTTGAGAAGAGGGTGGGAGGAACGATGCCAAAGTGCAGAGTGCCCATGCTCTCACCCTCTTCTCTCCGTGCACCGACACTCCGGTCAGCTCCGCCAGGCGATCATTCAGGGGCATGCGGGGCTTCTGCAAGAAAGGAGGAGGATGTTGCATCATCACTATGAAATTAATTTCTCCCCGAACTCGATTTTTTTAAAATTTACAACACGACAGCGGACGTGAACGATTTATCGCCAAATTGAACAGCTTTCACCCAACCCAGAAACAGTAGTCAGATAGGAGTGAGAAGCTCACCTTCTCGGCTCCCGCGTTGCTCTCGCGCGAGGGCGCTCGCTGTGCGGCTGCGTCCAGCGGCAGCTCGGCGGCGACTGCCGCGTGCTGCAGGTGGTGCAGCTGCGGCTGCAGCCCCTGCTGCTGCCGCTCCAGCTCGGCCGCCTGATCCAGCCGCCGCTGGATGTCCTCCGCCTTCGACGCGCAGTACCGCTCACCAGCCTGCAGACTATTTGTTACACTTCTGTTTCACAGACAACTCAACGGAGCCATTACTCACTTGTGTTTAATCGGCACATAAAGTAAGCGTATTCAGCCAGCAATCAGACAAAAAAGCCAGTCAAATCATCTCCTCTTCTCTCTCTGCTCAATACCTGCCAGTAAATCAGCTCCTCCGTGAGCGAGCTGCCGAGTGCCGGCGCTAGGTTGAAGTACGAGATGCCCTGAGGCTGCGCCGCCATCCTGCAATATTGGAATTTTATCCTAGCAAAGTTTCATGAAATCGAATCGTACGGCCCTTATCAGAACAAAAGCCAACAGTGAAGCACAAACTATCGAAATTCAAATTTTGACTCCCAAAACCAGAAGACTAGTAAGTGCCGCACTATTCAGATCAACACCTATCAGTTAAACAAAAATTTCATTGGCTTTCATTTGGCAAGCAACTCACCCATTCGCGTATCCATTGTATCCCATCGGCCACTGCTGCCCTCCTGCAGCTCCAGGTGGTCCCGGCTGGTGCCATCCGCCCCAGTTGCCGTGCGGCACGGGCGGTGGACCGGGCACGTGGTGCGGAGGACCGCCCCACGGCCCGCCTCCACCGTGGATGGGCGGCGGCATCGGGCCTGCAAGGGACAGGTTACTAATTAGTAATTTTAGTAATTTTTAGTAATTTTTATTATTAAGGGCAGGTTAGTAATTTTTCGCCAAGACACATTGAAAATATCGAAAACAGCGCGCAGTCGAGGATAAGATCTAACCGTGAAACCAAATGCTCACCAAATTCAGTTACATGTATAGGAAAGTTGACGCTGGAAAAATCATCAATCACCGCGAAACTCGAGCGAAAAACCCTGGAACTCCAATCACTCACCTGGTCCATAGTTGTCATTGTGATGTCTCTCCTAGTCATCGCGAACCCCGATTCTTCCCTATCCCTAATCATGCTTCAACACCATCACAATACCCACCCGGTCCATAATTGTCCCCGTGGTGCCTCTGCTGGTACTGCTGCTGCTGGTGGTGCCTGTGCAGGCTGTGCAGCGACTCGTCCGACTGGTGCTGCTGCTGCTGATGATGCAGCGAGTGGTCGGGCCGCGAGGTGGACGCCTGCGGCGAGTACCCAGAGTTCCTGCACGAGAAGGGCATAGTTATTGATGAGCATGATAGAAAAATATTTGGCATGTATTGCTATTAATGGAATCCTAATAATGATATGGAACAGATGAAACATCAACTGGGATCCTCGATCGACCCCATGGATCACCAAATTCTATTACGGTTTGGAAAGGGCAATCTATTGGATTTTATCCTAGCTTATGGTGTATTGACCCGCTGCTGTGGCACAAACCCTCACGATGGGTCCATGGCAAGTTCCTCTCACTTCCCCCTCTCACCCGCGGCAGACAGAAATTATCCCATATTTTACAACAACCATCAAAGGTATAATCAGATTTTATCCATCCTACTACAATTTTGGGTTGCAACTGCCAAAGGAAACCTGTAAGTACTAACTTCTTCCTCTCATCGGCCTCTCCCCACCGAGCTGCTCTCTCCTACTCTTCGTTCATAATTTTTTATCCAACCAATGCAGAGAAATCATCGAATTTGCCGGCTTATTGGCATATTGACTTTTAAGTGTCACGCAAAATCAACTAGTGGCCTATCAAAACGGATAGACACATCTAGATCGCATAGGTTCCATAGAATAGGGTGTGGTTCTCACCTCCTCCTCTCATCGGCCTCTCCCCACCGACTGCTGCTCTCTCCTCCGCCCACCGACTCGTCGAGATTGGGAGAGATCTGCATCGCGTCCTCCTCGTCCTCGCGCGAGTCTGTAAAGGTACTTTATTATTATTTATTAAATTTTGTAAACAATAATCAACAATTACAGACTGTGGTTGTTTTAATTACCGAGACAAAGAGGAAAAATCAAAGCTCTCTCGCACCGTCGAGCTATTGACTCATCAGTGCAGCACTAAAATAACACTAATCCACTTACATTAGTTCTAGCACCCAATCAACAGGAACTGGCAGTGCCCGGGAACACAACTATTACAAATAGACGCCGGGAGACAAATCAGCCCACAGGCATTGCTCGCTGCATTTTTTTTTAATTCTCGAAAACATCCAGACCATATCGAAGTTCTTCTTAACTATCGACATCTTTACTAGTCGCTGCAACTCATTGTCAACATCACCCACCCGCACTGTTCTTACAAAAAATATTTTAAACACCTAGGTACCAGCACTGGATCGATGTTCCCAAGAATTTTCTGGTTCTTAGATATTCGCAACAGCAGAAATCCACCCACCAGTATAGTGAGCTGCTGAAATTCATTTTCATGGGTTGCAACTACACTGAATTGGAATATCTCTAACAATTCTCGTTTTCTTCTTCGCTTTTACAATGAAGCTCTCATTTACTATCCCGCACTGTCTCCGTCCAAAATTCACGACTGAATCTTCCTTTACCCCATAATTCAAGCACTCACCCGCACTGTTTTCGGCCGATTTCACTTCCACCGCCGGTTTCTCCTCTTTCTTCTCCTTCTCCTTCTCCTCCCAACGGCTCTTCTTCTCCTCGCGCGGCTGCTCCCTCGCCGCCGCCGGCACCACATCGTCTGCAATAGAGGAAATACTATTGATTGAATACTGATTTGATTTGTTTTATTACCCGTCCGTCGCCATCTCGTATCGACTCAACCCGATCTAATAAACTCTATATCGCCATTGCGTCACCCAGAAACGCTGGGTAGTTTGGAAATTGGGCAAGACAATAATTTCTTTAGAAAGGAAAGTTCGCTAACCTATTGACTAATTAAGCACTACTCCCATCTATAATATCAATGCATCGCACCGAAACACCAGGAAATTCTTTGTTCGATTTTACAACATGAACTCACCGATTTTCCGCTTGTATCCTCCTCCTCCTCCCTCAGAGTATCGATTCTTCTTCGAGGTATAGTCGCGCGGCTTATCCCTGCAGAAACAAAGCTTCAAATTTCTTTGACGCTCTTCGCGGCATAGAGATCATCCGTGAACTTCCGCAGAATATTGTTCGCAATCTCTGGTCAATTTGGGCCATGTTGAGCCTATTTACATGTGTTAACTCAGGGGGGGGGGGTTTCAGACATTACCAATAAGCATACCTGGAGTCTCTCCTCTCATACTTCTTCTCTCCACTCGACGACGTCCATCCCGCGGCACTCTCTGCAGTGCTCTTGATCGTGCGAGTGATGGCCGCCGGTCGCAGCATGCTCAGCTGGGACGGAGGGATCGACTGGAATGCGGGATGGTTAATTGATAAGGCATGATTGACGAGACATGAGGGCATCGTTTTCATAACGTATTGATTCAGAATTAAAATATTTTTCTACCTCTTCCGCAGTAGCCAGACCATTACCGCTATTGGCTTCCCTGATATCATATTGCAATTGTGCAGCACGCAAAAAATTGGTAGAAATCAAAGACTCGGATTTTCTCGACGTTTTCTTCAAGACAAGCCAACTATTGCTACTGTCCATCCCTGCTCACTCATATCCTCCCAGTGTCGCACGCAAGCAACTGGTTGAGTACTCAATTCACCCTACACTAGACCCAGGTTAGCTCTTCTTCAGATATGCAAGCAAACTCCTGGATTCCGGCACCTAAGACTCGTGTAAACTCTCCATACCTGTCCTCCGACCGTCACTCCGAATATGCTCTCCCTGAACTCCTCCTTGGCCTTCTTGGGGATCTTGAAGGTGGTCTTGAACGAGTAGGCCGTCCTCCACAACTCCGCCAACTCGGCCGCCCGCGCCGTGCACTGCTGCCAGCGCTGCGAAACATTTGATTGAGATTTGTTCGAAACCCGGTGAATCACTACGCCTAGATCGATTGATATCGACAGCAAACCCTCACAAACATTGCTCGCGAGGCTTCTGAATGTGAAAAAAATACTCTGGACTATGCCCCTAATGTGGCTCTCACGTTTCACGAAGGAGTCAAACGTGCCCTTCGCCGTGGATCATTGCTATTAGCTTCAGCACCACTGGAATTAAACCTACTTGCTCGATCTACCCCAACAAGTGAAGCCCGAATGTTCGAACCCCCGGTGAATCTCTTTTCCTAGATCGCTTGATATCCAGCACTAACTAGGGCCAGCATTATGTCTTCGATAAAGAGTCTAAAAAAAGTGAACGGATCAAATATCACTCTGAACGCATTACTCTTCAAGTTTCACGTTTCACTCAACTCTCTAATACGATCAACGTCACTGATCCACGATTCGACCGACTTCTGTTTTTTTATTCCAAAAACCCTATTTCCAATTTAGCTAATCCATTTGTCTACCCACCTTGGTCCACTCTCCCTCCTCCTCGTCATCCGCCGCCTACTCTCTTCCTACTCATTGTCAGCTTTACAGTCCCAACATTTAAAAATGACATTTCTACTCATTGATTGTGATTGCCCGACTGCCAATCCCCTGCTCCAGACCAGTCAACCCGTCCCCTTGCAAGCAAGTCTCACCTTGGTCCACTCTCCCTCCTCCTCGTCATCCGCCGCCTCCTCGTCCAGCCCGCTCACGATGTCGTGCATCACCTGCGAAGAGGCCGCTTATTATTCATTCGTTGTAGTTTCACAGAGTCCCCTTCAGAATCAACCCGCCGAAAGAATGATTGACAACTATAAGAACCACGAAACCTCAACAAGCGATCGCGCAAATATTAGTAATCATCCACTGCTTCATAATGCATTTTGACAAAGTTGTGGACTACGAACGAATGGTGCAACAACAATCACCCCAACCTAAAAACCGTCCAAACTGAATGTACACTCCATACCTCAAACACGACGAGTCCGTCGGGCACCTCGGACAGCCCGGAGATGTACAGCAGGATGGGCACGAGATTCGCCAGCTGCAAAAAAAACATTAATAATTAAGTAATTATGCTGATTGCATTATGCAAATAATCCCAGTGATGTTTTTCGGAACATGACGATAAACTAACTTCACACCACACAATTTGCAGGTTTCGTATGACGAATAAGACAGTAAAGAATTGTCTAGATGTGATAAGTTGAAAAATTGCAATACAAAAATACCCAATACGAAAGACAGTTTTTCTACATCCGAAGCGATGTCAAAACAGTTGCACGCTACAAACGTTAATCAATCCATGGAGCACATCGTCAAAAAATCCCACCACACTCGTCTCATTCGCATCTCTGTCAGATATGGTCTCTCTTCTCCCCTCATCCTAATCCATAGATTCCCGAATGTCAAAAGGGAGTTACAACCAGTTCATATCATCGCTTACCACGTTCGTCTTTATTGTACTCCTCCACCTCTGTCTTCATCAACCCCAAACATTCAAGTTCCAAATAGTAGCCAAATTCCCTCACCACACTCGTCTCCATGGTGGCCTGGGTGTATCTCTTGATGGCCTCGAGCAGCTCAAGCAGTGCCTCCAGCAGCGGAATCAGCTCGCGGTACTGCGCCACCGTCGTGTCCTCGTCCACACCCAGACTGACAATTAGTGCTAATTAGCATTAATTAATTAGTTAATTAATTGCTTGTATTTAATTTCCCCCTGTCGATCTGCTGTTAGGGCCTCGCTTCATTTCTCTCTGCATTATTCAATTCCGAATCAAAAGAATTCAGTAATGGTATTTGATATAAATGTATTTAAATAATTAAAATAATTAGTTAAGTAAACGTACGACAGGTACTTCTGGAGGATCATGCGGCCGTTGCGGTGCAGGAACACGCGGTAGACCTGCAATTGTCCAGTCCCAATTCTGACCTTGACTCAACCTAGGGAGATGCATGCAGCGAAGCATTGTCAAAAGGACAATCTCAATTGAGCTCTAATAAGAAAGAGAAAAGAGGAAAAAGGAAAAAAAATACGTAATCAAACCGTGGCAACCAGGAAAATGCGTGCCGCATAGATTCACAAAAATCAACTCTAGCACACAAGCATCAATTCTTTTCGCCCATTGTCCAGAATAAAGTATCGAACAAGCCTGTCAATATCCTCACCTCGTTGTACTCCTATCAACTTTAGTAGTAACCCTTACCCAAAGCAGTACTCTCGACTCGTGAATCGATTCCAACTATACCACTCGGAGATAGTTCCTTCCTCACCTCATTGTTCTTCTCTCCGCTGTCCGTCAGCAGCTTGATCATCCGCGCGCGAACCGCCTGATGCGCGGGCGTCAGACGTATCTGCGAAGGAGGGAATTTGTTCAGCTTTAAGTATTACATCCTCGGGCTTTGATGTTCCCCCATGTCTACTAATCCTCAGCAGTTCGAAAAATTTTCAATGTACCAGAGACAGTTTCTCTCAAATCAAACATTATCTCGAATTACTGCGAGCCAGAGCAATCGAGCAACCTTACCGACGATCATGAGCGCCTCCTCCCTGCTCTCTCAAACCCGGCGCTCCTAGGCCGCACACAATCACTGTACGATGACGAAATTGCTCACCATAACGGCGCTCATCAGCTCGAACTGCGCCTTCTTCGTGAGGACGCCCTTCTTGATCAGCCGCTGCGCCTCCTCGAGGATCGCGTGCTGCTTGCGCAGCTTCTGCAATGCATCAGATGATTTTTTTTCGAACTCATTCTAATTATCTCATTACCATCCCGGGCTCCCTCTATTCTTCTAATAATCACGCAACGCGCAAGTACCACGTGTGCAGCTACCCAAAATTCAGAATCTTACTCAATGAATACGTGGAAGCTAAGACTGTTCTGTTTCTGAATACCTATCATCATCCCCTTCGACTTATGCCAGACACCAATGAGTTTCACCACTACCTTACCTTTCTATCCTCCTCCTTGATATGCTCCTCCTCCTCCGACTCCTCCGCTTCGTCCTCTTCCTCCTCCTCATCGGAGGACTCCGAGGTATCATCGCCGCGCTGCCGACGCTCCTCCTCCTTTAATAAAGAATTATTTAATAAACTTATTCTCAAATGGTATTTCGAAAGGTCGGAAAAGTTTAATGGTAGTGTGGACGAAGCCAAGCACTCAAAGGCTTCATAGGCACGCTATCTGTCCTTTGCGGAGCCACAACCAATCCGATCGGCATGCGGTTGCAAAAATTATTATCCCTCGTCTGCACCACCTTGTTAGTAACATTGTCGGTGTATCACAACCGAAAATAATAGCACATCCCCTGCCTCACCTCCTTGGCCGCGTCCTTCGACGACAGGAACTTGCGACAGGAGGGTGCGCCGCACGCGCACTCGATCAGCTGGCGACTGCAATGGGAAAATTTGCTCAAAGAGAATGGGGCACACTCGGGAAAGTTCCAACTATCTGCACTTGATTCGTTTGGTCTTTATTTTTACTACCAACCTCTTACTCATGCAAACATACCGAGAAGATTACCTACTCTTGCAACATGGAAGCTCAAGTGAAAGAATTGTTACAGATTGTGCGGATTCGCTTCCCGGATAAACTACACTTCCCATTTTTGCCCTGATGCTCACCCATAGTTCTGGAATCGATAGTCGAAGGTGATCTCCTGGCCGGCCTCGATGTCCGCCTTCGCGAAGAAGGCCATCCGGAAGCGCCGTCCCACCGACCACTTTAATTATGTTAATTAGTTAATCGATTTAGATAATTAATTAAATGCAAACTTAATTAATTACTCAAAGCTCTCACCTTATCGCACATCGCGTTCGGCTCGCACGAGTGGTTCAGGAACCTGCAAGAAGCGGTTTTGACTTTGATGCTTGTTCAATATCTATTGAAACTAGCAGACTGCCTTGGATTGCCTACAGCTAGAATGCGCCGAATTACGAATTGTTTGTTTCTTAGGACATCAACCATTTATTGATATCCACGAAAGTAGTCATATTTTAAGAAACTCTCATATCCATAATCCGCCTTGGGTGAAAGACTGACCTCGAGCTGTTTCCGTACTTGGTGGCGTCTATCATGAACGGCTTGTTCTTCCAGTCCGTCACCGTCATCAGGTAGTGGTGGCGACGCGTCGGGAACTCGCGCGCGTATCTGACAGTATTATTTAATTTAATTCCACAAAATCTGTGATACTCATCGAACAGAATGTTTTCTTCGTCTATTGAAAGTCCCATGTAGCAAAGTACCTCCGTCCCTATTTCTGACAACCATGAAAACTTAAAGAGTCTACCGCTTCTCGCCTTCTACTGCACAAGATTTTGTTAATTTTTTTCGATATACGTCCACTACTCATTGAAGAGAGGCTAATCAGCCAGTTTTCAAAGCCCCTGTGAAACCTAGAGCGAATGGGAATCCTTGAAACAATCACTCACAGCTTCTTGCGCTTCTCACCCAGAAGGTGCAGTGGTTTACCAAATCAGGAATAGGAGCAAAGGATGAGCTGGCCCTATCAAACATTCTATCGATCGATCAAGATCACTCACAGCTTCTTGCGCTTCTCGCCGGCCTTGTGCGTGACGACCTCGCCGACGTACTCGATGATGAAGGCGCCCCTGCATTAATTATTAATTAGCTAATTAGCTAATTAATTAACTAATGCATTCCTCAACGAAGATAATTCAGTAGAATTTTAATCTATTTTTGACCGAGTTTATTTTGAAAGATCAAAGATCAATCCTCACTTCTTGATGTTCTCCGTGGCGCGCACGCCGAAGCCCTTCTCGCTGCCCGTGTGGAACACCTCCACCGCAGCGCCCTTCGACTGGAAATATGGGAGATATTTCGATCAGGTTCACAGTGATTTTCTGTTTCTAAAGTGCATCATATTTCAAGATGTACGAAGCCTCCAATTTTGCCATCACGTTTCAGCGAAAAAAATGTACTCATGCTGCTAGAAGAGTGTTCGCGTTACCACCTAGAAGACTCATAACAAACATCCTAGGGACGAGGCTACCCAAGTTTAATTGAAAGCCCAAGTCCTCCCGTACCTTCTGCATGGCCTTGTTCTCGCACTTGCTGCCACTCGGACA
>LS502949.1:301697-316471 GCA_900490845.1 Pristionchus japonicus
TTTACGGATTTTGTAAGATTATGCAAATGATGAAACATATTCCACCCGGAGCTGAAGAGTGATTTTAAAAATCTGGAAATCTACCAATCATCATCCCTCATGGAGCCGTGTCTACCGCCAGAATATCAGAGAGATCTATTTTTTCTTAATGCCAAGTAATAAAATATTAGTTCGATTTTCTCAGATAGTCTCTCATAAAAAAATTACGAATACGTGGTGAGTTTGCGCGTCCAAAATAATTCTAGAGCACAGGCTTTTGGCCACAATAATTATATCTTGAAGTATTGGTTTAACACCTAACAACAAAAAATTTAAAATTAAGAGGTTTTTGGTAAAAGAATCAATGCACTGCAATAGACTTCCTCCCTTTCTTCTTCCCATATTCGAAATTCCCTGGACCGGAAACGCCCTCTCTCTCTCCGGAAGAACAAAGACTTACTCCCTCCTCTCCTCTCGCGTTTCACACATCTTTCAAACCCTTTGCCATTACCGCATCTGGCTCCACTTTAGCTGTCAATGCGAATATCCCACCTATCTATTACGCACGCTCTTTTTTTGTTCGAAAAGCATACGATTCCTTCCATAAGAAAAGGGTCCTCCAGTAAGGTCTCGAGAAAGAATCCAGCACGTACCTCGGAGCTGTCGGCGCTGCAGCTGCTGCAGGATCCACTGGGGTGGCTGCAGTTGCTGCAGAGGTGGTCGACTTGCGCGACATGGCCGCCTTGAACATGGCTGACGCGCGGCTCTTCCGCTTCTCCGCGTCCTCCTGCAATATTTTACAAAATTATTAATGAAATTGTTTTCAAGTTGAGTAGTCTAACAAATTGAAGATCCTGCATCTTGCAGGCATATCTAAAACTAGGAACACTCACAATCATCGGGTAACTATAGTTTATCATTCTTGGATTCGATGACGAAAGGGAATTAAACTGCCCCTTCTTGCGAACATGTCTACACATGTGAGCGCGCATAATCACCAGGAGCTGATTACAATTAGCAAAAAAACCTTTGCCATTGTGATCATCATAATTAGATTTTTCCCAGCATACAAGCACGTCGCACTGAATATCACACCCGTCTTCACAGATATGCAACCCTACTAAAGCACGAATTTTCCTGCGAAGTCCAACAACAAAATTGAAACCTCACCAGCGCCTCCATTCCACCTATCCCTGCTTCCGGCCTATCGGAAGACGTCTGCTAATGCTCGGAACTCACGGGGCGACGAATTCCGCCTGTTCCTACTACTCAGCACTAATCCAATCCCTCCTCCCTCTCACACGCACTCTTCACTCTCTCTCCCATGCTCTTCATTTCCCACACACTCTCATCACCAGAGAAGCGAGAGAACATGCAAAACGAAGAGAGTCATCTCCTCCCCCTGCCCCATTCCAGCTTCGTCCGTCATTCCTTAGTCGATGCCTTCCCTTCTTCTCACAATTCGCAGACTTGTGAGATGGATGGCAATTAAGGAGATGAGAATTATCCGCTCTGCCTTACGCTTCTCTCATCTATCTCTCACTCTCGCCTCCTCAATTTAGCCAGAGAGCACTCTGGTTTCACGCAACGAAGATAAATCGTATTTCACGGTGTCTACACTGGAGACGTAGAAACAATCTCAAAAAAAAACATTTGGCACTCAAGAGTGTGCTTTTTTAGAAATACGGAAGCTGCCACGTAATTTCGCGTTTCAAACACAGATCAAGAGTGCTTACACTCTTCTCCTCCTGCTTCTCCTTCTCTCCCTCGTCCTCCTTCCCTCTGCTCTCGGCCGCCCGCTCGCGCGCCTCCTCGATCTGACGGGCTATCTGCAATTAGTTAATTAGTACGTGCCTAAATACTTTTAAAAATACATGCACTACCTCGCTTTTCTACGCACACTTGTTGTTACATCTTTTACGGCGAATGAAATAAGTAACTCTGGTTTCACGCGGAGACCATAATCCGTATTCAGCGATACGCATTTCTGGTTCCTCTTGACGAGAGAAAATAACTTAATTACTAATTATTAATTACTAATTAAGGTAATTAATTAATTAAGTTAATCAACCAATCACCTGCTCCTTCATCGCAGCCATCTCCTCCTCCGTCTTCACGTTGTCCATCTAGGAAAAAATCAGTTGATGGTAATGGCGAACACAACTCAATCGACTACTTGAACATCTTTTGCTCTTTCTCAATCCAATGAAACTCCAGTTAGTTTTAAAAAATACAGAATTTTTTTCTACTTCACTATAGTAGCTACATGTTCCCACGCGTTATTAAAGTATGCTTTCGCGTGAATGTCTGGAATAAAAAGAATATTCCGACACACAAGACTAGTTGGTCCTCACTCTCTTTACATTTTTCAAAGCTTTTTTTCACAAAAGTCTCCCAAATTCATCCATTCTTACCTCGGTCGGCGCAGGCGGAGGCGGCGGCGGGCCGGGCGGCAGGGGCGGCACCATGCTGGGTGGCGGGGGCACCGGGCCCAGGCCGTGCTGCTGCGGAGGCGGGCCGACGCCCATCGGTCCCATTCCCGGGTGGTGGGGCGGGCCGCCTTGGTGGTGCTGCAAGAGAAATTACATAGAAGTTGTTATTACTAGGCTCTTAATTTTGAAAGAAATAACTCATTGATATCATTCGAGTATATCGCTCAAACTGATTTGTGCGCTTATCGAAACACAAAATGCCCTATAGTGTTGTAATGCAGGATTGGAGAATTCATCAGATATATCCAATGAACATGCAAGTTTTGTGCTCCCTCTGTGTCCCATATCTCACCGGCTGCGGCGGAGAGAACATCTGCTGCTGCTGGTGCCCATAGTCCTGCCCGTAGTCGCCGGGGTGGCCGTACGGGTCGGGCCGGCCGTAAGGCGGCGGACCGCCCATTCCTGGTGGACCTGTGAAGAAATCGGGTTCATGGTCAGTACATCCATTTCTACGACAATGTGTTGTGCGAATAATAATATTATTTTGCCGGGGCTCTGTAGTGCGAACATCGCCCACACTATCGGAGTTCCTAGAATAGCAAGTAGTGACTCTTACCTCTCATCATGTGGGGCGGCATCATATGCGGCGGGCCGGGCGGGCCGCCCATCTGGTCGTAGCCGCCGTCCCAACCTGCACAAAAAAAATTGTACACTACCCAATTCGTCTTGCTCATTTTCCCGACATGCTGGTTTTATTATTCAAGCTGTACACATTAGCGTGAAATTATCAAGTCTTCGCTCATCGAAGACACAATAGTTTCAACAACAAAAAAGTCTCTGATGCTTTCAGTTTCACGCACATCGCATCTGTTGATGGGCTCTTTTTACACCACTGAAAAACGCATCAACTAACGAATAAAATTATATCGATTTTTTACCTGGCGGCGGTCCCATCATGCCATGGGGCGGGCCTCCATGGGGTCCTCCGTAGTCGCCCCTTCCTCTCCATCCGCCTCCTCCTCTGAACCCTCCACCGCCTCTGCCTCGCCCGCGGCCTCCTCCTGAACATTATTTTGTCAATGACTTCACTTTCGAGTTTCGCAGGATATTTATTCCTGGCTCAGGTTACTGATATTGATTAACTCAAGTCTATTTTGAGAGAGAAAATGTACTAATGTTTAGTCAGAGAGCGGGACGCTTTATTCACCATAAAATCGATACGACACTTACCGTATCCCCACTGCGGTCTTCCACCGTATCCACCGCCATCTCCACCGTACCGTCCGTCTCCTCCACCTGTACAGGAGGTCTTCATTTTCTATGAACTTGCAATTCACTTGAAGTTGAAGTTCAAATTGAAACTAAACAAAGAAATAATCAGTAGTGTACGAAACAGCTAAAAGATCCAGTAATCGATAATCCATACCGTATTGACGGAAGGGCGGTCCGCCTCCACGACGCGGTCCACGTCTGTCATCGTACTCATCGTCGTACTAAATTAATAAAATAATTAATTATACAAAATATAATAAATGTTGCACAGTGTATGCACAAGCTACAAGACAGGCAATAACTCTCGCTCTGCTGATACTTTTCCACAATTCATACTCATGCACAATTCTGTTTCAGGGCCACAATAACAACACCAAAAGTACCTCCTCCGTGGCCTCATTCTCGGCTTCTTCAGCCTCCTAAACACAAATAAAATTCAATATCTATTTCAGCACTGGTTGCTGTTTCTCAATCTTCCTTTTATTATTGTGTTTCACTTTCCCCCATATTAACCTCTTCTCTGCTTCTCGACCGCCTCCTCCTTCCTCTTCCTCCATACTCTTCGCCCCGCTCCTCCCACTCGGGTCGGTCCGGCTGCAAATCGCACGCATTTTCGATAACAAAAATAATTTTATTTAAAAAAAAAGAAAAAGAGCTCCCCAGATGGTTAATGCACCTCCACGCATTCACACCTCCCAATGAATAGCTGTATTGACTCATGTTTCAGCCATAACTGACCCTTCCACGACGGTCCTCGTCCCTTCTCTCATCCCTCTCCTCTCTCGACCGATCATCGCCTCCCCTCGACCCTCTCGACCCTCTGGAACCTCTCGAACCGGCCGAATCCCGCCCGCCGTCGTTGAAGGACTCCTGCTAATGTCCATCTTGATTTGTGCTACACTTCGATCTCAAATTCAGAATCTGAATGGTTGCATAATCTCTTTGCTTCTTTATTCGCAATAAAAATTTTCATCAAGACTTCGTTCCTGATAAAACCTCCACCAACCTCTCCCTTATCCTCGTCCACCTCCATTGAGGGCGCGCCTGCGGGCATTTCGGGCGAGACCGGGATGTAGAGGTCCTCAGCGGCCTCTGCAGCAGCTGCAGCAGAGTCGTCTGCGCGCTCCTCCACCGACTCGTCCGAGTGAAACTCGCTGTAATTTTATTATCACTCGAATTATTTAAATCGTTAAATTAAAATAATAAAATAAAGCAAGCATTAACCCTTGCACAGACTCTTCCTGACTCGGATCCTCTGCTGCCTCGCCCGACGCGTCGGCAGCCTGCAATATTCAAGCTTCAATCACCGTATAATAGTTATTTTCGAGAACTTCATCGTTTTCGTTGTTACTGATAGCCGTATTATCTTCTTCATTCTTACGGTTACTCAGTAACCTTGAGCTCACAGGACCAAATTAGCTGATAATCACTGTTTACAGCCTTTTTGCCTGTCAAATATCACGGGAACGACAATATTCATGCTTCGGGACCATTGTGTAATGGATTACTTGTGGCTTTCACTCTGCTTGTTGCTTCTTCTAGCGGATAAACACTGCTGACAGCCTCTTTGTGTTTTAAATATAATAATTACCTTTCCCCGTCCTCTTCCCCTGCCTCGTCCTCCTCCTCTGCCTCGCCTAGCCGGTTGAGCAGGCTGAGGCTCCGCGGCTTCAGGCGGATCGTCTAAATCAATCGATTATCTATTATTTATCTAAAGCCTATGTTTAGAAGTAAAGTAGCCAAGAAATAGAGAGAAAAAATAGCGTTATCGATGACGTGTGCACAGTTTACCTTAGTAACGCGATAAGATAGCTTCTAACAGCAAATATAAACAATAAACTAGGCAAACTTCAAGTGGCATGTCCATTCAACTGCCTTATTCATTCGAAATTCGTGTCCAATCGGCGTAGTATACTCCAAAGGCGATTCAATGATCTATCTATGCCATAAAACAGTCAACTAGGATAGTCTAGCACGATCCAGTCTGTCAATAACTTTATCCGTTCGACTATCACGTGCATGTGCTCCGACAAACAATCCGTGGCCGATAAGAACAATAAATACTAAACCAACATCAACCTTTGACCAGTCCAGTTTCTCCGACGGCCTTGCTCGTTCAATAAACACACACATAGTGCCCAAATCGCGAAATTCATTTTCGAAAGCTTCGATCGATACACCAACCTGTGCTCTCCCGAAGAGCTTACACGGTCGATAATCGCACAGATGCAACCAATATTCAAGTTTATTCTCTTTCTATGCGATTCGGGAACTAAATCCAACCTGTGGCCTGTCCTCCCGATCTTCTCGCCGATCGACGCAGCATTGCCTATCGATGACGCAAGCAGTAGCTGCTGGTGCCGACTACTAGGGTTGTCACTGGAGATTTGCCTGCAATCGATCGGTATGTGGTTTTGAAGAAAGGAGACAGTTCAATAGGCGGGCTAGGAGTCAGTGTGGACCATCAAATAGCTAGACCAGACGAGCGAAACGCGCCCAATAACCTTCGCCGTTTCCCATTCCATTCAGACGAGTAGGCCACCTGCTAGAGACCCATTCGAATGGCCATTCTGCTTAGATTGCCCACTAAACCAGAGAAAAGGCTCCGGCAGGACATTGATTAATGAGTACGGCTCAGAGCAACGATATTTTCCTCCCTGATAAGATATTAAACGAACGGTGATTCAACCGATGGGTAAATCATTTACTCCTATTAGTAATTGTGCTTTATCGTATAACAAACTCAACATCGTATAACAACGTTTAAAACAACATAAGAACATACCGGTACAAAACACGAGATCAAGTGATTTTTCGATTTCTTGCTATAAATGAGTTTAGGATGTGAAAGGATGGTTGGGTATTAGAAATCTACTCACTAGGCGGGAAAAGAGCTGGTCAAACGTCAGTGAACTAGAGAAATGTGTGAGGTGAGAGTGCAGCCAGACTGTGATACTGCGGGATGAGAGAGTGGGGCGAGAGGGAGGCTCTCTCTCTTACGAGTAGCCCTGTGCACGCTCTGGCAGAAAAGACAGAAAAGAAGAGGAGAGGGGATAGAAGAGCAATTGATTGCTAGAACCTAGAGTACGGGTAGGGGAATGGCTAGAGAGTGGATGAAAAGCGGAGAGACCAGACACTTCCTGGGCCGGATTGATTACACGCCTCTAGAGAAGATTTCGAAGTCGATTTGCCGGCGTCAACCGTCGTTTCGAATCTAAAAGGAGGCCAATACTATTTTAAAAGCGAAACTATTTTAGAAATACACAGACTTTCTCACCAGTGTTCAACCTGAAATATTGATTATTTGACAAGATAATGTAAGAAAAACGGACGACTCATGTTTTGGGCGCGGCCTTGGACACCGGTTTGGTCGTTGCTGCTGCAGCTGCAGCTTCCTTGTCCGCGACTGCCGTGAGAAGCGCCTTCTCAGACTTGAGCATTCGCTGATTCACGGACAACACCTGAAAACTCGAAAACTGAGCAATATTTTAAAAATAAACGAGAACCAGCGGCAGTATCGATTCAAAAAAACTGGTGTGAAGTATCGAAAATCGAAAAGGAGAACCTTGAGTTGTTGATTGCCCTCTGCTTGCAAAATAATATGCGTTCCAACCGTTCTCGACCAGTGACCGGTGTAGAGCGAGTTTCCAACCTAAACACAAACCGTAACTCACGTAGAAAGCGGTGGAATTGAATATAACCGGAAAGCTCACTTGGATGATAGGATTGTTGGTGCCAGGATGTCGGATAGTGACGTTCCCAGCGTCAACTGTGTCGCGCAAGATTTGGGCGTCGAGTACACCGTCAAGCTGTGAGTTTAAGCCATAAATAAAGATTGAAATCGATTTCGAAGTGGTAAAAAAGCAATGAAAATACCTCGGCAATCATGATCTGCTCCTCCCATTCATCATCGTCGGAAGTCGACGCAGCAACAGCTGGTTGCTTCGCAGCACCCTTCCGAGGCATTCTGTAACAAATATGAATCAATAAAAAGCAGAAAAAATCGATAACGACATCAATCAAATTCAAATTAGGCACAACGTTACAGATGGCGCACCATGAAACCACACCACGAATATGGGAAAAGTCACTAAACATTTAAAATATATTTTTATTAATTATTTGTTAATTGCGTGTTGTTTATGTGTGATAGTACTCCGATTGATCAATCCTTGGCTAAGTGGAACTAACCATGAATAGTGAAATAGCAAGATTTTAGAAATATGGCCTGTTTAGTGAGGCAGAACATCCAACATAGTCATTATTGTCTGTTATTATTTATACTTTCAAGGAGTGGAGCTTCCTACAGTCCCAACAGTGGCATTTAGACAGAAAGCAGCGGTTTTGAGATAAAAAAATAGAGTGCTACGGCACTACGAATTTTTGTTAACAACAACATGTTGTTATATATCAACGGTAGATCATACTCATTATGATCATTATATCAACGGTAGATCACGGCCTACCGTATCTTCTGTTCGCGTTTTCCTGTTTTGTCGTGTTCTCGATGGTCTCCTTTTTCCGACGAGTTGGGCATCATCGTCAAATTTCAGATGGCGGGTCGCGTCACCGTTAGGCTCGAGCACCCGCGCAATGTGATGTACCTCCGTGTTCTCGAAGCGTGGAAAGAGGCGAGTTCTGTTTCTTCGGTTTGTTTGCATCGTCATACGTCTGGGCCCGTTCGATCATGTTCGGAGTGATCAGTTCATTGTTCGATCTGTCAATTCAACATTCACGTTCCAGAATGCGTCTCAGCACGAGTCCAAGATGGTCTACTCCATCTTCAACGCAATGAAGGCGATCAAGAGCTATCCTCTCTCGATCGACGGCTTTGATGGACTCAAAAGGATCCATGGTGAGCCGGTTTCTGATCTTACGCAGTCGGTACAACTTGTAGATAATAGGTTTTTTTTCTACAATAGTGCAATCTCCCATCATCCACTTGACGCTCCTTTAATGTCCTTTAAAGAAAGATAGGTTACGGAATGATAGTGTCTTGAGTAAGCATTATTCAAATATTCCCGTTTCAGGCGTGGGTGACGTCATCGCGTCTCGCCTCGAGTCCTGCTGGGAAGTGCTCTGCCAGGAAATGGGCGACAACGTCCGGAGTGTCACCAAAGTGAAGGAGACGGTGACCAAGGAGAAGGCGATAGCACTGTTTGAGGATACCAAGAAGGTTGGCTATCCAATCTTGATCCGGGTGATTCAATGAGGGCTTGAAACCTAGATTTTACTATGTTTTGCTGTAGCTGTTCTATCTTCTTGGAACACGGTTCAACATGTTGTCCATTCACCAATGCGATGCTTGCTTCAGGGAAAGTTCAAAGGCCGCGTTCCCAATCTGAAACAAACAGCTTCCACGACTTCCAAAACTGGTAGGTTTGATTTTTTTAGTTGAGCGATAATTGAGACAGTTCAGATGCTTTGATTTTGAATGCAAAATGAAAAGCTTATGAGGATGGATGAAAATAGACTAAATGATTGGCAATGTCTTTTTTCAGCGACCAAGCGACTCTCGTCCAGTCAGAACCCGTCCTCATCGAGAGCTAATGATGACGATGAATTTGTGGAGAAAGAAGACGTCGTTCCAGTGAGTGATATATCTTTTCCGTATGCTATTCCGCAAGAAAGGCAGGAAAGATCCTTAATGATAAGTGAAACACAACCTGTACTCCAGACGAAGATGCCTCGATACAACTCGGAACCGATGCTGTCCAAGGCTCATTCGAGAAGCAACAGTGGAAAGACAGTGACGCTGTCGAGCGAACCGTCGACTTCAAGCTCCATGAGGAGGATTACACTGGAAGATGGTGAGTATCCTGCATCAAGTTCTTTCCGAATCGGGTGTTTTGGGGATATTCGGTGCAACATCACTTCATTTGGGCTAAACTAGGTCTCTACTGTCCTGAATTGATGCAATATGAGTGATACGAGACATGACAGGCATGGCTAAATATGAATCCAATTTTCAAGCCCTGATATTTCATCAACTAGTAGATATTTCAGATTCTGACGATGATGATGATGATGGGCGGGGAATGAAGCACGAGAGCATCGAGCCGAGAGATCGCGCTGAGGTACTTTAATTATTAATAAACTAATTAATTGCTAATCATGTCAGC
The DNA here is from genome assembly GCA_900490845.1 of Pristionchus japonicus. Classification (NCBI taxonomy): domain Eukaryota; kingdom Metazoa; phylum Nematoda; class Chromadorea; order Rhabditida; family Neodiplogasteridae; genus Pristionchus; species Pristionchus japonicus. Next base: position 311,503 of record LS502949.1, read on the forward strand.
TAATTAATTAGGTAATTCTCATCATGGACAACGCGGAGAAAAACGGGAACGCGAAGAGCTCCGTGGTCGATCTGCTGGAGAAGAAGGACATTCGGGTAGGTAGTTGTTGTTAATCAGTTTCGGATACCTATTTTGGTAGTAATTGGTCCATTCTCAATGAAAATAACTGCCAATCAGAATCGTGCTACATCGCCTTATCATCCCTTTCCGTCGAAACCATCTTGCAATGGTTGATAGAGATGATGTAACATTTTATGAAAGCTGTTTGATGTCCCGTACACTGTGTTTCTTCTGGTGGCTCCGATCATGAACGATGAGTGAAACTCAATTACTTCTAGGTGGAACGCCGTCGTCTCTCGATCGGTGACTACATGTGGATCGCTCGCAAACTGGATGGGACTGAGATCTGTATGGATTGGATCGTGGAGAGGAAGACGTGGGGAGATCTCGACTCGAGCATCAAGAAGGTACGGTAGTCGTGAATCAGGGAGCACTGTAGGTTCGGGTTACTGTAGACAGACTAGATTTTATTCAGAGTCGATACCAAGAGCAGAAGCAACGGCTGCGAGCAGCGCCATTCACGAATCGTGTGAGTCGATAAGCTACAGTATCATCTCAGATTACAGTATCCCACCAGTGATTACAATACCCCTTCGTACAGTATACAACACATGCACAGTATTTCCCATCGGAGGCCGTTTATTCAACATGTTAACGTGTACGAGTGTCATATTGGGTGGAGTAGGGAGGGCATGGGGTGAGTATTAATATCGCTCTCGAAAGAGCGGCAGGACGAGGGCGAGTAGGTGAATGTACAGAGAAAGATCGTCTATAGTGCGGTGGTGGTGTGGCGCGTGGTGCGGCGAGTGCGAGGTACGGTGGCCGAGCTATCCCAAATCATAGCTGCAGCAAGCGGACACCTGCAATAGACTTGGTTACGGTAGATTACGGTAATTGATCGATACCGTAGTGCTTGGGTGGATCAACATTTGGGACCAAGAATCGCGGGCTCGATCGACCACTGCGTCTGATGCACGTAGTCCGATTGGAGGTCGTCTGAATAGGGTTCTGTAGCCGGGTAGGGTTACGGTAGTCGATCGATATCGTAGTACCGTAGGGCGACGAGAAGTCTCGCGAGGCAACCATCTGTCCGAACATGGGCTGGTGAGCCTGGAAGTGATCGATAAGTGGGGTAGAGGGAGTACGGTATCAATCGACACGGTACCTGGAGGTGCGTCCAGACGCGAATGGGCATGCTGAGTGGAGACATGAAGGTGACCTGCGAGATACAATATCGTACGGACTACAGTATTTTGAGAAACTGGAACGCATGGAGTACTGTAGCTATGGTAGACCCTGGGGTACTGGGGTAGGGAGCAGACCAGAGAATAAAGTAAACGTACCATGATGACGAGAGCGAGTGCGAGAGGAGGGGATATCGAGAACGACGAGAAGGGAGGAGAGGGAATAATACAGCCAACCGCGTGAGAAAAGAGCTAGAGGAGGGAATAAATGGAGAAGTGGAGGAGGAAGAGAAGAGGGAGAGGGAAGAGGAGGAATAAGTGAATATGCAGATGTGGAAATATGTGAGAGAAAAAACAACTTCCACGTGCGGAAAAATGTCAGCGATGAAGGGTGATTGATTCGAAAGCCACCTTGGAAAGTTGTGTTTCGCCATGTACTCATATCTAGGGCTAGTTCTAGATGACCAATTTCATTGTACTCAACTCAACGCAAGAAAATCAAAATCGTAAAGCAGCATCTAATCGATCACGATTGTCTACCGTAGTTTCAGTTATCAGTTATCGATCCCTGACAGGTGTATCTGATCGAGGGCAATCGCGACGGGCAGTCCCACCTGCAGCAAGCACTGGCGACGACCATGGTGCAGGACAACTTCCTCATCCAGGTATACGGTGGGGTACTGTAGTCAGGCTTGGCACGGTAATCGATCGATAACTGATCCCATTCAGAGGTCTCTCTCCGTCCACAAGTCGGCCGAGTTTCTGGCCTCGCTGACGAAGCGACTGCAGGAGCAGGCGAGGAGCGAGAAGGTGAAAGGGGGGGGGGGGGAGGGAAGAAGAAGTTATGCGAATTGGAGATGGGTGAACACGGTTTCACTGCTTCGACAAATGTTTGAGATTAAGGTGATTTGTTTGATGTGTCTGCAGGATCTGTTAACAAGTACCAAATACTAATTTGAGAGCAACGATAGAAGAATCTGAATCTCCCGGTGGATCAAAATAATAAATATCCGAAATGCAGATGGTGCGTCCGACGTTCGACAGCGTGCAGTCGTTCTCGAAGAAGTCCGCGTGCATAGACAGGTTGAGCGACATCTGGACGAGAATGCTCATGGTATGATCTCTGAATGGGAATTACGAATGAATTTTGGCGGTATCTATGAAAATTAAAGTTTTGGGATAATATTTGATTGTCTCGGCTTGTAGATACTCTGAAACGGTAAACACCTTAATGAAAATTATGTTGGGAGTGAAGCTGTGCAGTGGGTACAGATAAAATTGTGAAGGGTAGCGCTATCGCGCAAGACAACTGGATCACGCACTTGTAGACCCTCTGAAACAGCGAATCAGCAGGTTGTTCCCGGCATGTCCGCCGACTCGGCCACGCTGGTTGCGGAACGATTCCCCTCGATGAAGGTTTGGTTTACTGTTTGCTACTTCATTATTTATCGATTTTAAGCCCTTTTCTGCATAAAATTTACAATCCAGGCACTGTGGACGTTGTGGAAGGAGGACAAGGAGCCAGAGAAGAGACTGCTCAAGGAAGTTCCGTCCCTCGGCAAAGCCCGAGCCGCGAATATTGCCCTCTTCTTCGAGGAGGGAATGAAGGCATTGTAGTCCCGTTGTCTGAATGTACTCTAGCCGGTAATCCAGAACCAAAGATGTAGAGACTCACACTGGTTTTTGTTTTGTCATGTAAATGCGTTAATGTAGAGTTACAACCTCATTTCTTGTACTTGCGTTTTACTAATTCGCTATCGAATAAAGACTTGTTCGCGATTTTTGCCAGAAACGGCGGTAATATTCGTCGTAGGCCGATCAGAAATATTTCTCGAAAAAAGACGGCTCTGACTGAGCCGGTGAATGGTACTTTCGACATGAAAAGTCGCTCAACCACACCAATGCGCTGGTTTTTGAGTTTTTCTTGAACGCGAGGTTTGCAGTAACAATGACGAAGCGACCGGCATCTGTAGCTGTTGCAGAGGTCGGCGAGGCGGAGAGGAAGGTGAGAATAGGCTGATTAACACGAATTTCCCGGGAGATTTGGTCTCTGTCTTTTTCTTTCTTCTCTATTCGTGTTTCCAATCGTTTATCTTATTTCTTTCGCTTAAACGCAAACCAGAAACAAGGTTTTTGTTGTTTGAACACGTCTGTCGTGGGTTTTTGGAGTAGTTCCACCGAATTAGAGCAAGGATTGCTTACTGTTAGTCTCTACCCACTTTCTTCTTTCATGAAGCTCTTTGCAGGTGAAGAAGGAAGAGCCGAAAGAGGAGACGCCGTCGCTCAAGGACAAGCTGGCCGAGCTGACCAAGGAGGAGCTGGTGGAGAAGTGCGTTGACTGGTTGTATTCGAGCTTCGAGTGAAATATATTAGCATCCGCGCGAAAATATGACTAAATCCCAGGGAAGTAGAGTTGAAAATGAACTTCCTTCTGTGACCTAGATTATTCATTTTTTTCGTCATTAGTTTTCTCATTTTCTCGTCATTAGTTTTCCAATTGCAGGTACCTCGCCCTTTCTGCTGACTACGATACGGTGAAGACGAAGCTGAAGCGAGTCGAGAACGCGGAGCATATCGCCAGGATACGATACACGCTCAAGGACAGGGAGCATCGAGTCATCGCTGTGAGTGGAGCAGGGAATGAGGGATTAACTAAAAATAGGCAAAGTCTAGCCATTTAGCTCCTTACGCTACTCTCGTGAATAGTGCCCGAAGCGGGTTTCAAGTTATCACACGTAGCAAGATTTCGCAATCGTTTGGGTCCCTGAGGCGAATTTCGCAATCCATGAACTTGCACAAACATGTTGAAATCGAACCTGCTACTTCCTTGCGGCGAATTCAATTTCTTGGCATATCTCTTCCGCACAATCATGTCTTAAATTGGTCGTCATTTCCTATTCGATTTGTCGTTGTCATCTTTCTCTCCAAAAGTAAAACTTTGATTGCAGCAAGACCGCTGTAATGCGCGCTGGAAGGCGCTCGGCGACACGACGGGCGCGCACCACAAGCGAGGCGTGCAGATGGAGGCGTTCGTCCATGTTAGTAGCTTAATTATTTAAAATTAATTAGTTAATTAACAAAGTAACTGATTAACTAATCGCAGGACACGCTGGTCTCGCAGCGCGACGAGATCCACGGCCTGAAGAAGGACCTGGACTCGGCCAAGGCCGAGCTGAACACGCTCAGGGGCAAGGCGAGGTGGGTTGAGGGTGTTTGTGTTTGAGGTTGATCACGAATGGAGCATAATTGATGACGGCACGAAGCTGATAATATACACAATGGTTGTGAAATGAAAACACCTGTAAAAAACTACTTTAAAAAAAACTAAACTTGAAACATTAGGAGCTGAACAACACGCTCAGTGGTTGGCGAGAACACGGCGAGGTGGTTTGATTTTTTTTTAAATTCCGTATATTCTGTGATACTATTAACAACGGCATGAAGCTGGGAAGAAATGGTATTTGTGAAGGGTGAAATCCCCCAGCGATTTGAATTGTATTTTGCCCTAGACTTTCTTCAAGAATCAGTGCAATGATGGTTTCCGGTCATGAAATACCACAAGGGGATCGCGAAACTTTCTGGTCAAATCAGACATTGTTTCATGCCGTTCTGAATGTTCGGGAGTGGTTGGATTTCTCTACCGGCCTGTGATGGCTCTCGTTTGCAGTGAGGAGCACAGCAAGGAGTTCGAGCGGGCGAAGAAGCTGAAGGAGGAGAACGACAAG
>LS502949.1:322834-338375 GCA_900490845.1 Pristionchus japonicus
AAATATTATTGTTAAATACTATATGTTTCACGTGAATATCTACTCCATTTCTAAAACAATCCATCTCATTCCTCATCCACCGCTTCGGTGAGAGAGGGGAGGGAGGAATAAAATGAGAGGGAAAAGGATTAGTGAGAGAGGGGGAGAAATTGGCGTCCGCCATGTAAATTGACTATTCGATCCTCAATGGCACGCTGTGAAATTTAATGTGGCTAATGAGATTAATTGCAGGTAGTCAGAGACGCCCAAACTTCCACGCATTCCCTTGTAATTAACCCACCCCCTCAACCCTATCTATCTTACTACTCTCCAATCAGTACACTAATACTGGTAATCAACTACTAAGCAATCAGGTGGGATATTTTTTTCTTAATTAGTTAATTAGAATGCATTTTAATTAGTTAATTATCAAAATTTTGCAGCATGAGCTTCGAGAGCAACGACGTCCTCGCGAATCTGTTCGCAAACGCCATTCGGTGAGTACTAATTAGTTAATTAATTAATTAATATTAATTATGCTAATTAGTGCTAATTGCAGGTCGCCGCAGCCGTCCACCTCCGCAGCGGCAGCACCCGGTCCGGCCACGCGGCCCTCGCTCGCCCACTCGAAGAGCATCGGAGCTGAGGTGATTACCGATCTATTTCTGTAGTACAGAATCTGTACTCTAATTGAAGCATCAGATTACCCTGTGGGAAATCACTGCAAGTAATGCGCAGTTGCCGATTGCACTGGGATTCGAACTTCTGGTTTGAGCAATGGTTGTGGGGGCAGATGGAGGCTATTTTTAGACGATAATTGAGACCTCACTCTCCATTCTGCATGTGTTGTTGAGCAATGTGCTAATTGGGATCGAATCTGGAGCACCTGAAGACTATTCATAGTCCTAAATTAGGTGCTCCAGATTCGAATGAAGCATTGCAATCACCTGTCTTTTTCCCTGTGAGGAAAACATACAGAATGGTTGATTGCGTGGGGATTAGAAGGGACCACTGGCTACAATCTTCTTAATGCGGAAAGATTACGAGATGACATCAGAGCTCCGCTGCATTTTGTTCTCAACATACTCGATGTTTCGCATGGCGTCATTCAAAATCGCACACATACATCTCTCCCCGATTTCTCTCCGATTATCCTGGAAAATCGTGCGGGATATTCGAGAGAGAAATCTCCGAAACTCGATGTTTATCGGCTCCGAAGAGCACTGAGATTAGCTGGCTGTTTTTGTGTTTCGCTGTAGATCATTAAGGGAGCTAATTTGAGCCAAAAACACAATCAGCAAGTGTGAGGATGGTACATAAAGGGACAGGGAGAGGCGAGGCGAGTGAGACAGTCAACATGTTTATGCATCCACCACTGTTATTGGAAGAAGGGAAAGTGGCTGCTGGTGTCCTTGCTGTTTTTGCAGGGCTATTTCATAACTACGGTAGCATCGATTGGTTGCGAAAGACTGCGGTGCTGTTGATGGGACCGGTGCTATTGTCTAGCTAGTTGTGCGACTAGGGGACGCTGCATAATATCTGAGAAAGTCAATTATCGATCTCAACCAGACTACGGTATCATTATCGATCCTTGCAGCCGACGACGCCTCGTCGTCCTCAGGCCGCGTCGGGCAAGCGCGTTCCGCGTCGATCGACCGCCTCCTTCTCCAGCTCGGGCAGCGTGACGGGACCCGTCCCTCTTCTATCGATTGGCACCCACCATCACAGCCATCAGTCGAGAAAGGTACGGTAGGCGGTCGGGTCCCGAGGGGATTGTCCTATTCTGGCCCTGACACTTGTGACGGGCTGTGAAATCAAGAAGTTCACTTTGATGATCCCTCGAGAGGAGAAGTCTGCCTGTGTGGCCCTGCTTTAATTTCGATCTCATAGCCTGTCTCAATGTCAGACAAACCATGGTACCATCCCTGACCGCCGAATCTCCTCCAGGGCGGCAGCATGTCACCTCCCTCCTCGTCCCACCACCATTCGTCGGCCCACCACCACCACCATTCCCACCACGGCCGTCACGGTGCAATTGCCGGCTCCGGCTCCGCGTCGCCCTTCGCGGGCGCCAAGTTCTCCGACTCGCCGTCGGCGCGCGCCGTCCCGCTCCCGCCCAGCGTGTGGTTCGAAGACGATGTAAGGGTTACGGTAGATGCACGATAGATGCGAATCGAGAACTGACGAAATTTCCCGGAACCTGCCCAAATCCTGCCCAAAACCCGGCCCAAATGATTTTACCTTTGTTTTCGACTCATTTTGGAAGGAATACTGAAGAGGATTGCACTGTCAGTCTTGATAGAAGTACTATGAACCATGAGTCTATGGGGCATGCATTGCAGGAGTCGCCCTGCCCTCCCTCGGACACGGAGTCGATCTCCTCGTTCGCGACGTCATCGTCATCGTCGTCGTCGGATTCTGACGACCTGCCCCGTCGTCTGGCGTCGCTCGAGACCGGAGAGAGATCGCCGGTGAGTGGAATGGAGGTTGTGGGCTTGGAATTTTCAATACAATCCTGCAGATAGTGAGTATGAGCAAGTCAGATTGAGTAAAATGATGCATGGTCGAAGAAATCCTGATTGTACGCCAAACAGATTCAGGTTGCCCATGGTCACCTGTCTTTTCATAGAATTTTGATCGACAGGAGATAGGAACTTTAGAATTCTCATTATTCTAGATAGTCTATTCTCCCATTCCAGTCTCGTCGCTCATCTCCTTCGCTCATTGGCGTGCGTGTCACGCCGCTGCAACTGATCGCAGCCGTTTCGGCACTCTGAGAGCTCCAAGCTCCGCCCACTTCCCCCAAACCCGCCCCTTTTCGTAAGCCCCGCCCCCACTTATTATTCTCCTAACGTAGCTGCACTTTTCATCAGAAGCAACCCACCCCTCCCCTGTTATCGTAATATCACCCCCTCAAGAAGCCTTACCGAAATAGTATAGAGATGTGTGCATATGATTAGATAAGCGAGTCGCGTTGAGGGTTTCCTGTAGCGGATACCCGAAGCGTGTACTCTGCTATCCCCCGTTCTATTTCCTGCTCTAAGTTGGATATATTTTCCGTTTTGACATCATTTTGATTGAGATTGCCTATCCGCTGTGCATAGTGTTGCCTGTACGATTGCCGCGTTGCGTCCCTAGGACGCGCGCGCGTCCTGACCCATTCACCCCCCCCCCCCTTCCTGCATACCATCGCTCGCAAGTCGAACCAACGAGTATCGATTGTACATAAGAGTTGTATCGATTGCACGCATTACTACAGTAGCCCCTAGCGAAGTGTTACTGAAACCCCATCGCCCACTTTACCTCTCACCGTGTGATATTCCGGTGCCTGAATTTCCCGCCCCGCATTATCGATTATCGTGTGTTGCCTCCACCACCAGCATTATGTTTCTGACCCCGTATCATCTTTTGATATTCTGTCTATTGCCCCAATTGTCTCACTGTCACTCGGTTACGGTATCACACCACACCACTAGAACTCGCGCTCCCTGTCCATAATACTGGTATCCAGTCGGCTGGCGTACTGTAGGGATGTTTACTCACTTTGCGATTAGGCCTCGCTTGTCTATTTCCTCTGTTGTACCATTCTTCTTCCTCATTTCTTACGTTGCTCTCGATTTCTACGTTGCTCTATCCTTGACTATCCTTTTCTATCGTTGGCCCATCCCATTTGATCCATCCCATCGCTAGTGACACCACCCACAGTACCTCTCCCCGACTCTACCGTATTATCCGCTAAGCCCCGCCCCCTCCCCCCTACTCGCTCTTGACAATCTGATTACGCTTGATTACTGTATCTAGTCTCGAACGCTTGCACTTTACAAAGCTCCCCACCTCATGTTACTTATTTGGTTGCCACGAGGTGCATAGTGTCCCCCGTTTTGTACTACTAACCGTAACGTTCTCACTCATATCCCCCCGATACTCTCTTGATTCTCACTATATATAATCTCAGTTATCGTCGTTTTGTATGACGCTCGGGAGTAGTGTCGAGCCTCGTTTCATAAGCTACTAATCTCTGTCGCAATCAGACCCCTGTCTCTAGCTGAGTATAGCAACCGTTAGTTGTCCCCCTTTCCCTCCCCCCTTGCCTTCCTGACAGGAGCGCCGAGTACCGTAGTGCACGCACCCCACTATGCCACCCTCATACCGTAGTATTTACCGAACACATCGATCGGCTATATTTCGCTATTCGGGTACCCCCGCCAATACCGTAAGACGCCCTCACTTTTCTCGTCGCCCGCCCGCTATGACCCCCAACTCGGTGTTGATTTGTGCAGACGTGTAGCTCGCTTGTGAGGTGCGCGCGTGTGAGTGTGTCGAGCGCCGACGACGTTTGTGAAATGTCGTCGTGCGGTCGGTGCACGCGCCGCACGCAGCCATTGCACCACGACGAGCCGCACTCTGCTACTTGGCAGTTCTTGCTAAGCCCCGTCTCGCTTGTTCTGGTCTCATCCTCAGTGATCGATCGAGTATACTCACGATTTGGGTCTCTTTTCCCCCTCTGCCCCCCTTTTTCACACTAATCCTCGCACTCACATTCTTGTGTATTTGGGCTCATTTTCAGTAACATCTTCTCTTTGTTTGCTAATTATGTGTATTGTTGTATCACGCACTCTATTATCGATTACTCCCCTCCCCCCGTCCCTCTTATCATCGTCAGTAATAGTACAAACGATTAATCTCAGCATTGTGTTTCTCTGTCAACTTGCTCTCTATTTTTTGCTCTATTTCTTTATCTGTTTCGTAAGCTATCTGTTTATATTCATACGTAATATGTCCCCATGTCCCCTCCCCCCATCTCATAAAATCGCTGCATTGTCATTGTGCGCAACCAGCATTTTCTCTCACCAACCCAACCACCTACTGTACAATTATCTCTCCACCACCTCCTTTTGTCAAACCTCATCATACCGTATCTCGTACCGCACACTATGTGCTTATCCCACCCCGACTGCAGCTACCGTATACCCTCGTCCTTTATCGATCCCCGTCAGATTGTTCTTTATCTCGGGTGTTCACTTGTTCTCCCCCAATAAGCACGCGTTTTGCTCTCTTTTGATTCCAAGTTCACTCGATTCCATTTCCCCGTAAACCCTGCCCCCAAATCAATACCTTATTTGTAATTTGCACTATCGTTAGAGATAGCTTTAGCCCCATTTTCTCTTCTCGTTCTTGATATTTTTACCAAACTTACAGTATACTACTTTTTCTCCATTATTTTCTTCTTTGATCACACAAACATTCTGCCCCACCGCCCCTTTAACCTACCTCAAAATAACCTGCAACTCCCCTCCCCCTCCCTTTCCCAATAATTCAGCCCGATCATCATAATCATTGTACATAGTGGTGTCTCATGACGGGCTCCCTATGACCCCACCCCTGCCCCCTCTTGATCGTTGATCTTTAATCTCTGATCTTTAACCCTGCGCGGTGTATCTCACCATCTCTCAACACTCAGGACACTGATGTGAGCTCGTGTAGACTCCTGCTAGTTTGACCGTAGTTGAGCCCCGCCTCCTTTGGCCCCGCCCCCTTTTTGCAACCCCCTTTTCTAAACACTCACACCGTGTCTTGTCTCACTTCTCATTGTACATATGATGTCGTGTGCTTCCCAATCCCTCTCCTAAATCCCGGTTATCGTGTTGAGAGACCCTGAAATCGGCTCTGAATTCAACCAGTGCGCGCGCGTGTTTGTGAATATTTGCGTGTATTCTCTGTCTGATGTTTCTTGTTGTTTTTCAGTAGAGTTTGCTCCCAGTTGTTCCAAGTTTAGCCTGTATCTTGCCCATAACTAGGCAGTGAGTAGCCGGTAATTAGGTGTATTTCTTCTCAGAAGACCCTGGTTGTCCGATTGCTCATCCCGCCCCGGTTGTTGCTTGTCGATTGTGTTCTTTTATTAGTGAGCTCATCTACCAATATCTCTGAGCGGCCCACCTTTTCTCATTAGAAAGACCCGCTTCTTACCCCATCTCTCTTTTCTAACCACGGCCCTAAATATATACAGTAATCGCTAATTGTATATATTTTATTCCTTGCATACGGTAGTTGTCTAAGCCCACTCACAGTCGTTCATGCAGCCCCGGTGCTTGCCTGATTATGGTCAAGCCGCCCTGTTTGAATTCCCGCCCCCGTTTCCCGGTCTCTCATCGATTCTCCCCGCCCCCTTTTGTACTCAGTATGATTACATTGCACCAATTCTAGTCTTGTCTCGCATGTCTTGACACTGACCCCGCGCCCCTTTTTACCGATTTCCCCCCGATGACCCCGTTTCTTCCACTCTAAGATCGTAGAGGTCTGCTGAGACCCTACCCCTTCAGAGGAGGCCACCACCACCAAGTACCCCTCACCTCTCAGGCTAGTTCTTGAGGATTTTTGGCCCTCGTTACCATTCTACCCCCTGGAATTCCATCCCCCAATCGTTGAGAGGTAGTTCCGCGTCTTTTTGCCTCGAGTTTTAGCCCTCGTTTCCATCAATTCCATCTGCCGATCCGAATTGTCCCCCTATCAAAGGTTTATTTGTGCTGTAAGTCTCTATATAATGAGACAAGTTAATGGTTACCATCCGAATGATCAAAAGTAATAATGGATAATAAAGTGATCGGATCAAGAAGTGTGTGCAAGACAGTGAATCTGTGGTGAATGAACGGTGAAAGATACTTGAGAAGGGATGAAGGGGGAATACAATGGACACTGTAGATGAATCTGGATCCGAATGATCGCATGAACCCGAATATGCCGGTACAGCTGTTCATGGATGAACCGCCACCCCCGCTCTACCTCCCTTCTCCGACTAAAGAAAGGAGTCAATCGATTGAGAGAGAAGTCGGGCCGGGCGAGTAAGAAGTACGGTAGATGGAGTAGTGATGATGCAAGAATTCAGTGACTTCGTGTTGAAGAGCCCTCCGCGATTCAGAAACAAGACTGCCAAGGAAATCGTACTAGAGATCGCTCCGAGGATCAGGAGGCCGGGTGGTGGGCGTTCTTTTAATTTTTTTACTCCTAAAAAATGTGAAATCGACGAAGTTGGTCGTTGTGAAGAGATTCTATTCAGTTTAGATACAAGCTAATGGCGAACGAATCTAGAACACGAGAACATGGTACTATTCAGTGGGCAGAGACGGCAGATTCACGAGGGAACCGGAGCTCATCTTCGCCAATCGGAAGAAGAGGAATCTGGCGAGCAGTGAGTTAGTTTTTACAATGAAAATGAGCGAATAATCGTTCCAATTATTCGTGTGTGAATATGTAGCAAACGTGAAACGTCTGCTCTACATGCTCAATGAAGAGAAACATTTGCAATTGGTGGAATGGGAATTTGGTAGACAGTAAATTTGTTTCCACAGTAAAAAGAGACGCGTCAATCAAAAAGCGATCGATATGGGGATAACTAGCAGAGCTGAAACATCAGAACGAAGTGAGTGTTCAATGAATACTGGAAACTGCAATAGAAAAAAGGGGAATGAGTTAAATGCTTTTTTTTTTACATCGAGGAGTGCTCGCAAAATCTCAAGAATTGTTCGTTTAGGATTATGTAGCAAACGTGAAACATGACCTTTTCGTGGCCTATTTGCGTATTCACACTTTTTACAACAAATTAAATTAAATTATTGATTTTCAGGTCAATGCGACCTCGTGACGCACTTCCTGCGCGCCGCCGCCAACATCGTCGTGCATCGCTTCTCGAATTACGGAAGGGGCGACCCGAGCGCCTTCGTCGATAAGGCCTTCATGGGACAAGGGTTACCGTACAAGGTGAATACTGTAGATTTGGAGTACTGTAGCTGGGGTACCGTTAGAATACTGGGGATTACGTCGAGAAGTGCTTCGTGGGACAAGTGCTACCGTACAAGGTGAGGAGTACGGTTGATAAATTATGTTGGTCGTGAGGCTTGTTGAACTACTACGGAAACCACATAAACTTCATCATTGTTGTATGTTTAGATAGCTGTGCTGAAACGTGTGTTGTGTGTGTGGAATCACTACTCGGTAGCTTAGAAACTTCAACTTCTATCTACTTCAAGTCGTGATCAATGAAATACGCAGTAGGGAACGGTAAGGTACGGTACTCATCATGTGATTATCGATTCCAGTTCTGCACGATCCCTGCCGTTCGCGAGTACATCGACAACTCGATGTACGGCATCAGGAACGAGTTGAGGCCGCAGAAAGTCGAGGCGTGAGTATTGCTTTTTTTTGTCTAGAACGAAATGAACTCACTACTGTCGCTGATGCCTAGAGGCGCATTTACATCAGAGCTGTAACACGTTATCGACAAGACCAGCCACTTCTTTTCGCCCTAATTGCTATAAATGATATTTATAATTTGTTATTTAATCTCATTCTCTTTCCAGTGTGTGCTTCGCCATCGTGAACGACCTCGAGGAGTCGCTGCTGGAGGTGAACTCCATTTAGTTTTTTCCCCTTTTATTGTTGAATGGCTTTCTTGCACATTATCATTTCCACTTCACACGAAGCGTTAAGTCCGAACGCTGAAACACGAATAAATTTACATTTGTTTGGTGTCCATTTCACAGGATTAAAGCGAAAACCAGCTTAAAGATCGAAGAAAAATTGATAGTGGTAGAAAGAGACTAGAAAGAGATATTTTCTAAATAGCATGTTGTTGGTAAAATCTTTAGTCACATTTATTCTTCGCTCTACTCATTCTAAGCCTTTAGTCGAATTCTAAAACAGGAATCAATTGCAGGTGAGCATCGAGCTGTTTCAGACGGCGAAGTTCTGGAATCGACGAATGTGAGTTTCACTGGCAATTGATAGCTGAAATTGAACGAGGTTATTGCTCACAGAGGTGTTGTCAGAGGTGGATGCGCTATTAAAAGTAATTGAAAAAAATTTCGTTTCAAATTCGACTTGTAGGTTACACGCTTTAAGCAATAGTAATCTGGGCGAGCTACGATTGGTTCCAGTTGCTGTGCGGTGTATTTTTGAATAAAATCAACTGTGGACAATGACGAAACAACTTCAGAGATATGTCGATAAATTGCAGCAAAGGCCCCGTTCACTTCGTGGCCCTGCGGCAGCAGCTGTCCAAGGCGCTGTTCGAGCTGCAGACGATGAGCCTCGGGGATAGGAATAACGACAGGAGGGTGCACCGACGGCTGATGAGAATGCGTGAGTCTAAGGAAATTCTGTTCATTTAGAATGGGAGGTCGGAGAGCGAAAGCTTTGAGACGCCAGTGATAGAGAAAAATGTTAGAGTATGGCAAAAACTAAGAGGGGATAGGATCCTATTAGGAATGGAGACAGGAGAATGCATCGGCGACTGATGAGAATGCGTGAGTTATTGATTTTTCGGCTAATAACAAAACGCGTAGTATGAATGTCACAATGCTTTGGACAAATTACAGTCGCTGGAGATAGAATGAACAGTGCAGAGAACGTGTCAATAGAATGGATTGGTTGGTCTGCGTTTCACGCATTACTCAAACTCTTTGATGGATTGCTGAAACTTATTGAATAGGCGTTTGAAGCATAAAATTAACTCGAATATTTACAAAAAGGGAAGCGTAGATTGATCTTTGATCTCTCTCAGACACGGGCCTCACGATCCGCTACGTGACGACCGACGCGAAGCCGGAGGAGGACGACGAGAAGTGTCCCGTAAGTGATCTTTGGTCTTTAATCTGTAATCTTATAAAAACAATGTTGAGTGCAACGTGCTTGGGATTTGGTTGATCTGTAGTTTCACGCTTAGCACTTCTCGCAATAATCACTTCATTTTCAATCGTGTGAAAAATTTAAATCCAGCAACTATAATGTGATGTCCATTTGGATAATGATCCTTGATCTCAGGACGGCTGGGAGCCGATCTTCCCGACACCCCTCGAATGGTGCCCTCGACTCTTTCCATGGATCGAACCGATCAGGACCGAGTTTCATCAGGTATGATTTTAGGATTACAGTAGATGCAATCGCGAACTGATTGCAGATGGAATTCCACGTCAATGCGCAGCAGTGAGGCAGTGCGGTAGATCTACGGAAGATCTATCGATTTTAGACTTACGGGTATACTGTAGCTAATACTTATTATTTGTGGCATTCCGAATCTTTCAATAAAGCATGCGATTATGATGCACATTGTTTTATAAGTGGTTGTCATTCCAGTGAACTACTGTAATCAAAACAGATTCGTCTGTCTGGTATCGGATGCGGTAGAGATCAATAAACATGAAAGAGTGACGGTTTTATCATCTTGGTTACTTGCCATCGCGAGCAAGGGTAAGTCCGCATTGGGGCCTACTTCGGCGAGAGTCCCTCGTCTTGCCTGGAAGCTTACGGTATCGATGGAGTACTGTAGAATACGGTAGGACAGTTAGGCAGAGCGAGAGAGTGTAGAGAAGGGAGAGAGTCTTACGTGCGATCGGAGAGCGGCGACATCGCGATGTCCTCCTTCTTGCCCGTGGGAATGTCGTCGTTGATGCGCATCTGATCGATAGTTGGATACCGTAACTTCAGAATTTCTGTAGAGAACTCTGCCCCAGTTCCGAGGGTGGTTCAGTGCGGGGAATGGAGCAGATCTCTTGAGTAGGCTCTTTATCAGCAGTAGGGAGAAACACTACAGAGAAAGGGGAAAAGCGGAGTGAATGGGCCTCAAAGGGCAGCAGATGAGTTGCGGGTACACGTCGAAACCTGCCTCGTACCCAGACGCCTAAGTTGCGCAGTACTCCAAGTGGTCACGGGGGATCCTCAGAGTGGCGCGCAGGCGTTCAAGTACAGACAGGGGTTGGTTCGACGGGGTCCAGAAGGGGGGAATCGGGGGCTATTTATCCTATTGCCACTGGGCGGAGAGAAGCAAGCGGGGGCGAGGGCGAGATATTGTGTGGAATAGAGAGAGCGAACGGGGCAGAGAAGTGACAGAAACGAGGGATAAAGGGATCTAGTAGAGTGCAAAAGAGAGTAAGAAGAGCCCTCGAGTGGTCTGAATCATCCTAACGGGATGAGAATAGCTGATTACAACATGAAACAAGACGGAATCTAAGGTGAAGAACAGACTAAAGATCACACAAACAGTACAATAGAAGCGAGTTTGGGCGTTGCAGTTCAACCCATTATTCTTCATGTTCGAGGACGTTGAAAGTCCTCGACAATTTCTTTTCGGGACCAAATGATTTTCAAAGTAAACGAACGTACAATGGCGTAGAAGGGCAGCGTTACGGTGTCCGGAACCGGAATCTGTAAGTGTACGGTAGTGTGAGATGGATTACTGTAGCCTCTAATCGATCTCATGCCAGACAAAGTGAGAGACCAGATTGTGTAGAGATTCATAATAGATTGAGGTCCTACGATGAATAGATTACGATACCTCCTTAAGTACGGGATTATGGTAGGAGAGTACGGTAACGTCATCAACGGTAGTGGATTACGGTACCTTCTGCGAGAGCGTGATCGTGCCGAAGGGCAGGGCAGTGTCCATGGCGAGCGACTCGAGGTGCAGCTCCTTGTTTGCGCTGGAAATCGATATGGATCGATCGTTACAGTATCCCTTTTGTGCTATAGTAGTATACAGTACTCAGAAGTCGGATACGGTAGCAGAAAATAACTCACTCCTCCTTGAGAAGGCCCTTGAAGACAGCTCCGAGCTCCTCGGCCTTGGCTTTGGTCAACTGGGATAGACGCATCGCCATAACCGACCAGAGAGGTCGATCGGGCGAGAAATGAGCGGAGATGGGTGCGAATCCTTGGTATAGGGTGCGATATGCAAATTGACCGTATCGCTCTCAACTCGATCACATATCAAATGATTTTTAAAATAAAATCGATAAATTGAATTTAAATAAAGTCAGTTGACGATTACTTCTTTGTATACGTACGGTAGTTGTTTTCCCAAGTCGAACGCGGCATCTCTGCACTAATTTCATCTGCGTCGATTGCAGCGAGGTTTTGCTACTCTCACGAGCTGCTTTCTCGTCGTTGACGTCTTCGAATCGGATCGATAGAAGGTCGTCGAGTGAGCAATGGCAGCCCCGCCCACCGCAGCCCAGGTAAGCTGCGCTATCGATTTTCCCCTCTACCTCTCGCTTCTCTGTTGCTCACTTTTTTGTTTGTCCTGTTGCATTTTTGACATAAGGAGTGTTCAAAAAGAATTTTAATGGATTCTGATCTTCTTTGACCAATGTTTAAAGAAGTAGCCTCCCTATTTGTGTTTCACTGGTTGTACTTTGCAGATCGTCAGTCCGTTTCCGACACCGCCTGCGTACGCTGCGCTCTACACCTCGGAGAGAATCGCGAATGGTACGGACTAATGACTTACTACTGAGCGTGAACTGTTAATGAGCTAGCTTTAGCCTGTTTGAAGTTTGTTATGTCATTCGTATGACAACGTATCTCGCACCAAAAATCTCATTTTATAGTTTTTTTATTATTATTTATTTTAAATTTAATAATACAGGATCCGCGCCTCTGCCACCGTGCGTGCACGCGGATTTCACCGTCTTCGGCGAGGAATACCATCTGAACGATGAGATCATCCGGTTAGTCAACGAGTCCTTATGCGCAATAACTTTCCTGTAAATCACATCCTGTACATCCAGCCTGTGGAATTTTTAAGTGGGTATTTGCCTTATTTTCCTGTATAATTGATATTGCTGGTCAACCCTACTGAACGATGAGATCATCCTGTTAGTCAGGGTCGAATCATTCTGCGGTGTTTGCAAAGGCGTTTTATGGGGTGATTACTTTCTCAGAAACTGTCGGGATAATGCGAAAATATAGTGGCTTGTTGCTTTTACTGAAAATTTAGTCTTCATCTGTACAGGAGTTAGACACTTTCAGTTACTAGTGCTGGCATGGACTTCATTAGTTCTCGAAATGTTGAATTGAATCGACTGATAATATCCCTTGCAGACCCCTGTCCGAGACGGGCATCCGGCAGCTGTATGTGAACAAGAAGGACTGGAAAACGGAGATGAAGAAACTGAATAGGTGCGGCTTTTTACGTAATGTTAAATATTTCATCATGCAGTCTATTCGCTCTTTGTGACACGTACATTTCCGATTGTGGCTAGGTTTCCTAACGAATGCTCCTCCAAATTCTCGTTTGAAGGTTGTAAATTTCATCAAACTCTCGACAAAAGCTTGAATTCAATATCATTTAATTAATGCATTTCGTAAATGATTTCCGCTCTCTTAGCTCGGTAGAGCCTTGCTAGCATGTCTCACCAAGTGATGCCTGTAATTATGCGCTTTACTTTACCTTTGTCTATGCATTTCCTGCTCTGGAGTAGCCAGAATGCCTTGAACTAATTTTAATTAATGCTTTTCGAATTTAAATTTAACGAATTCCAGCTCGGCCGTAGCAGCCTTCGTCGATCTCGTCTCGATGCTCATCAGCAGTCCCGACAGCCAGGAGAGGGCGGATAAACTGAATGTTAGTCGAGTTATTAGTCAATGCTTGATACGTGAATATTGGATACTTTTCTAATTCACTGGAAGAGATTCTAACCTCCATCCATCCCCGATCATCAAACCTGCGTTTGGAAATTTCTTATTATGAATGGGTGAAACTGAACCATTCTTCGGGTAATTAGAGAAGTGCCGGATATTGTTGGCTGAAATGGAATTGGTATCATACAAGTCAAAGAAGCTGAATGCGGAGGTTCGGAATGCTTAATATTAATCCCTCAATATTTGATTCCGTCTTTCGCTCTTTGCCCGAAATAGGATTGTATTTAGGCGAATAGTTTATGTCAAATGACATGAAGTCAACATCGACTACAAACCAAAGACTCGTGATTAATAACTAGAGGCGAAAGAGTGGAATTGAAGCTGGAAATAGTTATTATGAAGTTCGTTTTCAGGACATTCGTGACATCTTCATCAACATGCACCACCTCATCAATGAGTTCCGACCGATTCAAGGTATTCTATTTGATTTTAAATTTAAATTTAACTTTTATGAGACCTTGAGCAGAATAATGCAATAGATGCAGGAAGCGTCATGCATTCAGGGCTGATGCTTTCCGTTGTATAGGAAATGAGATAGTCTCGATAGAATGGAATCCATAATTGATGAATCCCCATTCTCCTCAAGCCTTTTTCATCCTCATCTCATCTGTGTTTCAACAGATCAATAATTGCAGCTCGCGATACGCTTCGCATGATGCAGCAGAAGCAGCTGGACGAGCTGCAGTCGACCGTCAATGATTTCAAGTGAGTAATTAGCATAATTAATTAGTTAAATATTTACTTTATTAATTAACTAATTACGTTAAATTGCAGGGACTTCCTGGTTGAGGCCAAGAAGACGTTCCGGCAGTCGCTCAAGGTGGGGTTTATTTGTTTTTGATTATCACCGAGTTTGAACAGCTCGAGACATTCCAGTTTCAATTAGGGATTATCAGCGTGTGGCTATTTATTGACTCTGATATTTTGTCCTTGCAAAAATAGCCACACCACAGATTCAACTAAGCTTTATCAATGTGTCGCTACCGCATTCTAGTATCTATCGAGAGGCACGATGAGGGGAAAAATTGCAGGTAGAAGATGTGGTGCTCCTGCCGGTGCCCGCGTATCGCCCCGACCTGGAGGGACCGGAGGTGGTGGAGGAGCCCAAGCGGAAGGAGGAGACGAAGAAGAAGGTACGGTAGAAATTGATTGATTGAAGTTTATTGGTTATTCGATAACGAATGGATTGACCATCAATTATCCACTGTGATTTGAGTATGTAAGGGTGCGGTGGGGCTAAAATCGCGTGGATGGAAAATACAAAGAAATTTTAAAGAGGGTTTGGTAGGCATAGAAGTACGATGATTGAACTTTTGACATTTTTGAGCAAGAGGTCGATAAAGAATTGCTAGAAAACTGCGAGTGAAGCAGATAAATGCTTTTTGAAACACAAATTTATATTTGTGAAAATGAATTAATTTCTTCAGGAAATCGAGACGGCGATGGGCGGGCTGAGCGTGGGAGGCGAGCGAAAGCCGCAGACGGGTGAGTTATTCATTATTTAGTAATATTATTTATTTTACAAAAATGTTCGAAAATCACAGAGAGCAGATAGCAGTCGTTGTTTGCTTGCTAATGTTGTGGGCTATCCCATTCGATCTCCCATTGAAAAGCCATTTGCGATGTGATGATGGAATGAATCTTTTATCCTGCTGCCCATTATCATTCATGTGATGTCAATAATATCAACACATATCGGGATAATTACATAGCACTTGCAGCACCCAGCGCGTCACAGCCGCGGCCGGAGCAGTTGGCGCGACTGCTGCGTAAGCGGCAGACCGACCAGGCCGTCTGGAACGCCTTCACCGGCGCGGATCAGAAGATGGAGGAGTGATCGATGATCTTTGGTCTTTGATCTTTTGATTTCTAAATTATTGTCTGAATATGTTCCGTTTATTGATCACCGGTTTGTATGTACAGGTTTTGTGTATCGTTGCATTGTGTTTCACTTGAAGTTAGATCTAGGTTGTCTGGGATTTCGAATAGGAATGATTATCACGTGCGGTCTCTGTCTTATCAGTGCGGCGCGGTCATTACGGAGGGGTTCTCGCGCCCCTTCCTTCCTCCCTTCTCGTCCTCTTCCTCCTTCATT
>LS502949.1:338475-364233 GCA_900490845.1 Pristionchus japonicus
ACATCGCAGGAACGTCGTAGGAGCTGCAACGCGATTAGTGCGGGGAGGGATTGAGCCAATTTGATGATTCCATTTTTGTTCCACGACCTACCCCAACAATCCTCGTTCTCATTGATTGCGTGCTGTATATCTAGTGCGGACAGGAGAAGAGTTAGACAAGAGGGAAGAGAGAGTTATGATTGTGGTAGGGGGAAACGTCCCTCTAACAGGTTCGAGTTCGCGGTTCTCTGCTGTGTTCCCTCTAGCATCGCGGGGGTTCGTTAACTACTTGTGGTTTCCCTGCTTCTCGCGCTTTCTATTAGGCTACAGGTTCCAGGGATCGATTTTCGAAATGGCCAGTTCGTTCATTTTCATGATCGTTATCTATAGCTCTGGAAGTGAATGAATGCACGGTAATTTGGATAGGGCAGGGGAACTCTAATCTAGGTCTCTCGACTCCTGTCGTGTTTCCATATCTGACTTATCCCCGTTGGCTTAGCTCCCTCTCTCTCCATTCCACCTGCTCTCTCACTTCTCGTCTTTCTCGACTCTTGTCTGCCTTCCGCCCAACCCTATCATTACTTCATTGAGGCTGTTCTGGCTCTCCTCATATCCCATACAGTCAGATAGAGCTAGAGATCGTGTGAAATGGAGAGAGTCAGACAATCCATTCTCACCTCTTTTCCATTCTTCGTTCCCACCCCTGCCCTCATACGTTATCTCGTTTCCTCCATCGCTCGAGAGTGTTGCCGTGATCTTTCTTCGTTGTTTTTCTGCCATCTGTCACTGACCAATCTCCATATTGTGATATTGAAACACGCGAATAAGTTGTTTTGCTGATCCATAAAGATGTGTTTTCGAATATTTACCTTGTCGATTAATCGACCAATGCGTTGTCAAGCGCCCGAAGTACCTGAATTCGTTGTCGTTGTGGTTTCACGCCAGCCTCTCACGCTGCAAAACCGTGTGAGAGCGCGTAAAGAGGAGAGCCGGAAGGTTGAGAGAGAAAATCATTGCGCGCCTGTACTCTCGTTGGTGTCGTCAGGTGGTAATGGCGTGTTTTGTGGTTCTCTAACGCCTTTTCTTGCTGAATGATATCCGTCGTCGTTCCAGGAGCCCAGTAGGAAATCCCTCCAGGACCCATCGTAGTTTGCTGCTGCTGAGAGAGGAGAAACACTAGATCAAAGGTGAGCGAAATGCCTTGTGGCGGTGCCCGAATGATTTTGTGATGAAATTGTTTCGAAATGACTTGAGTTACTTTTCACTCACTTTTCACTAGAATATTCGACGCAATTTTTATTTTTAAATTATCAAAATTACTTAACTAATTAATTAGCTAATTATCAGAAATGGGCGACTCGTCGTGCATGCGTCGTCTGGCGAAGGAGCTGCAGCAGCTGATGGGCGAGCCGCCGGCCGGCGTGAAGGTCGAGGTGGGAGACGAGGCTGGCAGTGCGGATGATATGAGGTGAGTGCATATTGTATGAGGTGTGAAGCTTGATTGAGGGGGATGTGTAATAGCTGTTTATATATTGTAGAACCCTTGGGATGATGTCTAGAAGCTAATGGGGCGAAGGTGGAGGTAGATACGAGCAGGGGCGAGGCGGATGGTAGGAATTTAGTAGATTCCTCGAGTAGTTATTAGACGCTCGTGACATAATGGGATTGTAGTTCTTCGTTATGTGCCTGTTATAAATGATGTAAGTGTATCTTGTCAATTTCTAATGAATTTCTTAGAAAATCATTTCTGCTTCGTGAGTAGATTGTTGATTCGACGCGATGGACATAATACTGGATTGTGTTCATTCGTGCTTTTCAAATGAGAAGCATTAACATGCCTAGGGAAAGTGGTTTAACTTTCGATAAAACTTTGGTACTTGTGGAGTTTACCGGAAGAGTGTATCCACCATCCATCCCCGACCACCAGCGCTGCTTAGGGCACAGCAAATCGTAGAATGAGTGAAGCACAACCGTTCTTCCGGGGAACTTCACAAGTTCAAACAAATTTTATTAATGAAAGTGTCGTTTCAATTGCGCAAAATCCAATACGACTCTCAGGACGTGGACGGTGAACGTGGACGGGGCGGCGGGCACACTGTACGAGGGCGAGCACTTCCGGCTGCAGTTCCGCTTCTCTGACTCCTACCCCTTCTCGTCGCCCGAGGTACGGTGGATTATTGATTCAATCTAGTTTTGGAAAATTCCAAGCTACGGTATTTGGTTTTGACCTGGGTTGGTTTATTCTTGACTCCTACCCCTTCTCTTCGTCCGAGGTACGGTCGTTTATTGATTGAATCTGCGCCTAGGGATGCTGATTGTTGACCTGCGCTGTTTTGTTCTTGGCTCTTACCCCTTTTCCTCGCCTTTGGTAATGTGGTTTATTTTGTAGGTCGAAAAGCAGTGATTGATTTCCCTACATGCTCATTGTTTTTTTTTTCTGTAGCCTGCTAAACGGGCCCATACGGTGAATTGTCTTTTCATTCTCCTGTTTGCAAATAGAGTAGGGTTGAAACGGGGAACGCCTTCCACGTAAATTTTTTTCTCTCGAAATGATCCCAAAATGAAAATGGTTACGGAGTTTCCGGTATTTCTGGTGATGGAGTGTACCTGAAATGAACCCCAGCCCACAATCATTAGCTGAATATTTTATTTCAATCTTGTCTAATTAATTAATTAATTAAATGATATTAGGTGATGTTCGTGGGCGAGCATATTCCGATTCACCCGCACATCTACTCCAATGGACACATCTGCCTGTCTATCCTGGCGGACGATTGGACGCCCGCGCTGAGCGTGCAGAGTGTGAGTGATTTACCAATTTTTTAATGCTCCTAAAGAAGTAATCGGGTACCCTTTTTCTTCCTGAACAGGCACTTTTGGAGAGTGCGAGTTATACTTCATTAATGAGCGCCCTAAAACTTAGTTGCACCAGAATTATTGCAATTAGCGGGAGGTGATGCGGATTATATGTGCAGCATGCACATCACTTGTGAAAGGGCATTCAAAAAGTGTAGTCATTTCGAAAGGATGAGTCGTGGATGGCTAGTGGTGACTAACTCATGATTCTCAATATGTACTGGAGCTGATTCATCAGAGTTGCATGTGCCATGCAATAGGTGACAAAGGGATTGCTCTTTGATAGCTTACAGAAGCAGACTAGAAATGAGTGAATTATTGCGTTCAATCAACTTCCTATTTCCAGCTTTTGATAACTGGTTTGTTCTTTCATCCTTATGCTAATCCTTCGCAGGTGTGCCTCTCGATCCTGTCGATGCTGTCGTCGTGCAAGGAGAAGAAGCGGCCGCCCGACAACGCCCTCTACGTCCGCACCTGCAGCAAGAACCCGTCGAAGACGAGGTGGTGGTTCCATGGTGAGTTCTGGGATACGGTAGCGATTATTGATTAGGAGTGTCTGTAGTGGGAGGGTTATAGTAAGTATCTGGAGCGAGAACCCGTCCAAGACGAGGTGGTGGTTCCATGGTGAGTACGGTAGGGGTACGGTATCGATTATTGATTAGGAGTATCTGCGCTGGGAGGGTTATAGTAAGTATCTGCAGCAAGAACCCCTCCAAGACGAGGTGGTGGTTCCATGGTGAGTATACGGTAGTTATTATTGATTAGTAAGTCTGCGTGCGATGGCATACTGTAGCATATATCGATTGGAACGTCAGAAATCAGTGTACTGCAGGTAATCGTAAAGTTTATTGATGAGAGTATCCCAGTTTTGGTACGGTGACTGTGAGGTGATGGATAAATTGATTCAACGAATTTGTTTCAGATGACACTGTCTGAACGAGTGCCGGTAACGAAGATCACGTCAAAGCCGATCCCCCTGGTATCCACTGGTATTTATCCCTATTTGATCCCTGTATCCACCTGTAGATATTGCATGTATTACCCCTCACTAGAAGCTTAACATTTGTAATATACGACCTCCCGTTGATCGAAACCGCCAAAAATAATCTCTGATCGCTTCCTATCGGTATCTCTTTCGTTCTATTGAGACAAATAAGCGAACTTGTGATGCTCCCATAATTGTTTCGTCCCTGAAGTTCTCATAGTTCTCCCATCGATTTGGTTTATGTGTGAGAATTCACGTCCCTTGTAAACATTTCTTTCACGTGTAGTATAGTGTATATTTTTGTCATTGTCAATTAAGTTGTGTGACTCAATCTGGTTATCACAATCCCCCCACTCCCATCGATTCATGTAACGGATAGAGACAGAAGATGTACCCTTTTTGATTTCTGCTACCCTCATTAAGCCATTCATTTCCTTTACTCGAATTTAATCGCTACTGCTTTAAAACAGTAACATATGCTCATTTTGTTGTTGTAATAATACTTTTCGTTCGGTAAGTGTTCCAGATAAAAATTGTCTTACTTCAAAGGCTAATTGTCGAATGTTCATGGTCGCAACCGGTCGATCTACCGGGAATATTATCTGGAATTTTTCATCATGTTGTCTTACCTACAATTTAATCACAGTATGAGGGCCCTCAATCCGAGCCTCATCTCTTCCGTTTTGAGAAAGAAGTTCCCCAGTGCGACCGTTATGACGTACTATAAGATCGGTAAGTATCTCAATATTTTTCTAATTTTATCTCAATCACTTGTTATTATTTTCATACTGACTAGCGTCGCAGGATCTCGAGTCTTTTCTCTTTTACTGGAGCTCTTGCTCTTTGAGAGAGAACACCATCTTCCCTTCCTCGGCAATCCCGACTAGAGATCAGTCGGAACTAACTTTGGGATTGACCTATCCTTCACTCCCTCGCCGATCTCTCGCATCGACATTTTTTGGGGGATACGGTATTGTGGAAAATCATTTATCGATAGTAGCATGAGTTGCCCCATACAGCAACCGAGTGGGACCGTAGCCAGTTGTGTGCAGTGGCTCTCGAGGGTGTTATGTTTAGGGCTGCGAGAGGGACCCTTATAGGCAAGCTGCGTTCTAGGCGCTTCGGTTTTGAGAACCTCTTGACCACTGACCAGTGGTTGAGATAATGATTGACCGGTGGTTGGAATATTGGTCAACCAGTGTTTGGAAGAAACCAGAATAGAGATAATGGAGGAGCGAGAGAAAGGCGAGAGCACAGTGAGAGAGGGACGGCAAGGTCTATTTTCAGGCGGAATTGAGTCCACCTGTTAACTTCATTTGCAAGCTCTCTACTAAGAATCGGGGAAGGATAAAGAGCCCGGGAATACTGATCCTGATCCGGCAACCCTAATTATTACTGATTATATTTGCAGTTGGCGAAGGCGACAATATGTGCGAGCACACTAAAGAAGTATACATCACGGCGCCTAAGGATTTCAAGGGACTCACCAAGGTTCGAGTTTCAACCTCCCTTCGTCCCAGATTTTCATGTTCAGTTTCATGTTCTTTGATTGGTAATGATTTGTTTCGTCGTTTTGCACCTTATCCCTTATTACCTGATCCGTATGAGGTAATGAAAAAAGTTCGGGGCACTGTTTTCTCTTTGCATTTTTTATTTGTATGTTGCTTTTGCAACAAAAAGTATGGCCTGCAACATTTGTTCAAAGCTATTATACTAATATGGATCATTGCAGGTGCAGCAACACAAGGCAGTCGTTGAGGCATTGAAAGAGAAGATGAAAGAGATCGATGGATTGACCATCGTCGTTAAGCCTTAATCTAGATGATTTGAATATGCCGATCGATTAGTTTTAGGGCTTCTTAACTCCTCTTTTCTCCCTGTAATTTCGAAGTAATTTGATTGCTAATAATTCAGAGAAGTAAATGATTGTCCTCAACTGTGGTTGATTGCTCGTTTGAGTGGGCGCCCGAGAGAGCACGAAAGATTCGTAGAACAAAGTGACACTTACGGTATCCATACTAGGCGAAACAATGTAGATTCATTTTCGAGCTCACTTTCGAAAGAGCAAAAAAAAAACACCACAAACTTTCCTAGTTCATGCTAGACTATAAATGTATTAGAATTAGAAAAACCATGAATTTTCTTGAGGCCGCACTATTCCGCTCCTGCCTTGTTGTCCTTCTTGCTATTGATGAACTTGAATTTCTTGGTCATGATTGCGAGGCCCAGGCAATCCGGAAGATCTACCACTTCGTCATGCCTTTTCTTTTTGAAGATATAATGGAAGTTTATCGATAGACGACAAGATTCTTCCAACTACAAATGTGAACGTTGAAAGTCAGGTACTTTCCAGTTTTTGGCCTTAACTATTCCTAGCTATAGAGAATTCTCTCTCTACAATTCTCGTTAAGGAATTCCTACCTCCTTACACGTGAGACCAAAAAAACCAGAAAATTCCGTCACACAGATGATTCGAAACATGGGCTCTTGGCAGAACGGAAATTTTGCTAACAACTTCAATCTCATTTTACAAAAAAGATATGGCAGCCCGTCTCATTTTCACATACGAGGGGGGGGGGTCGAACTGACCCCAGACCCATACCCTATCGTAACCCCAGTATACACTGACTTTCATTTTTTGAATACCGTAATCCTGCAATAACTCCGTTTGTGGACCAAAACCGATTTCGGCTGTACTCATCGAGCATCAACTTCAATCGATCATATGATGGTTCTACAGTATCCTACAGTAACCCACTTAACGTATTCGCGGTTGGGAAACGCGAACAGACTTTCCAACTTCAAGTTTTGAAAATCTGCTCACATCTTATGCAAAAAATCGGTAGCCGTCGTCGTGGACAGGAATGCCCTATATGCTAGAATAAGCTAACTATGCAATCAAGATGAGTCAGAACGAACTTCCGGAGCATAGATTGCAAAAATAAAAATGCTGTAAAAATGATGCGGCGAGTTGGATTCGAACAAGCGACCACTTTCTCATGAAACCACTACCCTACCAGTAGGCTTGGCATTTTGATTCCCAAACGACCGCCTCTCTTCGCAAAGTGAAGAGTGGAATGATTCTCAAAACCGCTCGCCTCTCTAATCGAAGAATCAAATGATTCCTCTCTTGAGATGAGTGAAGAATCAAATGATTCTTCGGTTTCACTGACAGTGAAATGACGTTTGAGATCATCGGAAAGTTGTTTTTACTTTGGCATAGCAACTACGGAACGCGTGTTAATGACATGATTAGTAAACAAACGATAATTAGTGATGAGCCATGAAGTAGTTTGGGGCGAACCTTGGGTATTTACGGGTTTCAAATGCCCAGATACTCAACCTGGGTGATAATATGGGAATGTTCCTAGATGTTAGTGTCACGTGAAAGCAGATACCCGCTCTTTATGAGCCATTGCAGTAGCCAGTGAACTATAACAAAAACGAAAATCACTCTATCTTGCTGTAAGTTGGGCTACGTCTTGTACACGTGTAGATAAGCGCTGTGTAAAAATTTGAAGTCATTTGGATGTTTGGTTGCAAAGATACAGTGCGAAGAATCAAATGATTCTCAGAATCAAATGATTCTGAGAATCAACCGATTCTGAGAATCAGTTGACGAGGAATGAGAAGAATCAAATGATTCTCAGAATCATCGAAGAATCAAAATGCCAAGCCTACCTACCAGTGAACCAACAATACTTGGATCGAAGGCTTCTTCAATGTGCTCGTACTCCGGTCGTGACTGGCGATCGGATAATTATCGATTTTTGTGGTGCCCTGGGAGCATGCCAGCGATTTTGATTAGCGCCAAAGATCTTCGCTTTTGAGTATCAATCGACCTGTACTGGTCTCTTTCCTAGACTCCGTATCTTCCTAGCAACCTTCCCTTGTTAGCAGTCATGGTCTTCTCCCGCCTCGCCAGTTCACTCGATTCGGCATCTCGTAGCATCATGGTGATGAGTTCTGCCTATATTTGCTAGTCAATAGTGTAGAGTGAAAATAGAGTGATAGAGGTAGCTATTTTCTACGGAGTAGGCACTCTGGTGTGCGCCCCAGGTTGGAATCAAGTACAGTACCATTAGGGATGCTGATTAGGAATCGGGACCGACTCTGGTGTGCCGCTCCAATTTGGAATCAAGAAAAGTGGCGTTTCCAACTTGGAATCAAGTACAGTACCCTTACCTGGATTTCCCAACTTGGAACCAAGTACGAGAGAGTGCCTGGACTGAGAGACGCAGAGAAGACAGAATTGAAAAGGATAAGCCGTCGCGTTTAGAGCGCAGCTTGCCTATAAGGTCCCCTCTCGCAGCTCCCTACAAACAAGACTTGGGCGCAACGGCGCGTAACCGGCTACGGTCCCGGCAAGACCGCCTTTTAGATGTGACCGGCCCCTCAAGGGCTTACCGCGAG
Source organism: Pristionchus japonicus (assembly GCA_900490845.1). Classification (NCBI taxonomy): domain Eukaryota; kingdom Metazoa; phylum Nematoda; class Chromadorea; order Rhabditida; family Neodiplogasteridae; genus Pristionchus; species Pristionchus japonicus. The sequence goes on from LS502949.1 coordinate 346,709, forward strand.
GGGCACGGTTACAGTACAAGCCAGCTTCTGCTGTCTTCAATCAATATTGTACTTTGGATAGAAAGAAGCAGGGCAGGTCGGTTCCAGGCTCCGCCCCTGTCCCACCCAACTTGGATTCAAGTACTTTTCCAACTTGCCATCAAGCTTGGAGGCAAATTGGGAATTTGCTTGATTCCAAGTTGGATAGGCACACCAGAGGAGCTTCCCGAACTCTCCTCACAAGGAACCGCTAAAGTAGGCCGCTCAATCCCCGGAATTCCATATGACAGGTCGATGAGTACCTCTCAGGGGATCCCAAAACCGTTTTGAAAAGTTCCCATATTTGATTCTGGAGTGCCGAAAATCGATAATGAAAAATCAATGGGAATCGGCTCGCAGAATACTCTACGATTCTGAAGAGCTAGAGAGCATCTGCTCCTGTGGCGTAGTGTATAGTGTGCCTGCCAATAGTTTTCCAGGTCTAGGGTTCGAGTCCTCCCGGCGGTCAATGTTTTGCATCTTTTTTTTTGTTTTCTTATTATCGTCGTTTCATTGCGAAAATGTGCACCCATAATCGTATTTTCAATCATTTCGCTGTTTCACAGTGCAAAATTTAACCGTTGAAGAAATGATGATGTTCGCTAGTTTTGAATTCCAAATTACGATATGAAGGGGAATAGGCGAACATGTTTGTTACCTGTTCTAACAGCTAGAGAGCATCGGCCTGCATTTCTCAACAGGTAGTGTGATTGACTAGCGCATTCTATATCCTGGTTCGATACCCCGCTGATGCATTTTTCTTTTGGTCATTTTTTAAAAACTATTCTCCAACTTATATTTTTATGTTTTGCCATTCCGTACCCCATCTAGAGCACCTACCGTACCTTTCAATTCTCCTCTACCGTAACCTTCTCTTGTTTTCTTCCGCTACCACAACATGGGAAGACATTGCACGTTTTCGGAATTATCAGTGCCTAGAAGGGTACGGTTGGGTCACACTGCCAACTCATCGCGCACTGCCAACTCATCGCGCACTGCCAACTCATCGCGCAGCACCTCCAGAGTCAGCAGCATAAGGGGAAGGTCTGAAGGGGAAGGAATGGGGGAGGGACGAATCGATCAATTCTTCTCTCTTGCAGTGTATCTTCACTTCCTCCGCTCCTTCAAGTGACCTTCTCATCCTGCTGGACTCTTGGACGTCCTTCAGAGACAGAGCCGCCATCGACTCCTTTCTCCCTCCTGGCAAGACACTCGAGACTCGCCAGATCCCGGCCGGAGCTCCTGGACTCTGCCAGCCCCTTGACGTCTTCTTCTTTAGGGCTTTCAAGGGCTCAGCGCGTCGAATTCAATCCTACGGATTCAAGAACTTCCCCAGCTTCATTGCCTACCAACGGGATAACATCCTGAAGGAGATTTCATTGTCTTATGCTATTATGCGTGACCCTATGTTCCGCCCTCCTTATCCAGTACTCTTGGCACGCAGCGGGTTACCTGGACACCCCTCCAATTGGTCGATTCAAGACTCGAGTGGAGTACTGTTCCCCCCGTAGTATCTATTCTACGCCTTGTGTGATCACTAGCTGCTCCTCAATGGCTTTTATTCTTTGTCCTAACTGCCAGAAGTCCATCTATTTCAAAAGCTTTGTTGTAGATTACCACACGTGCTAGTTCAATAAAGTCGTTATCGTATTTTCCCATGTGCAAAACCGTCGATAAAATAGCTGCAAAAGGCAAATGCAGCAAGGGGGAGTCGAACCATATCTTGTACACTAATCCCCTTACCCACTCGACCACCGCTGCAATTGGAGTACAGAGAGATAGTACTCCTTACATCGCGCTTGAAATGCAATGGAAAAAAATCTAGTCAAAACTTTGACGAGCCATAAGTCATAGTCACCTCCACGGCTTCGGTCGCAGCTTTTGAAAACTGATTTGAGATCAGCTCGGTCGACTTAGTAAACCCTGCAATTTTCATTCAGATCGGGATATGTGAGTTGAGACCCTCTCGATGTTAGAATCTTATCTACTGTTGATTGCCTCTCTGTTTCCCTCCGAAGCTATCAATTAAATAATACGAACTTTTCAAGTCTATTAAATTGTCATAAATGCACAATAACCATATAGAAGAATCGAACCGAAAACATGCAGCCGGAATTGGAAGAAGCGTAAAAATCAGAATCGAAAAAAATCACTCTACGATAAACACTCACTACTGTAACTCCACAGTTATACCGGTGTGCTATTTTGTTTTTCATATTTTTTTTCTGTTTATCCAACTCAATAAACCTGGCATGGTTCGCAATTTGCATTCGTATACTCTTGCATTTGCTTCTCGCTAATTCTTTTCGCCTTTCCTTAGGGCAACGGTTTTGTAATACATTTCTCCGTATTCAGGACAATGGTGAAGCTACGGTTTGTGCTTCGATTCTCCTCTGAGGCTGTGCGCCATCCCCCCTACGATCGGCCGACCACAGTCCAGCAGCAGGTACACATTTGAACGAAGATTTACCCAGAGTTTTGGCCTCTTTTCGCTGACCATATATTGGGCAAGCTTCACACAGAAAAATCGCTTGGTGTGAGTTTGTAGGCCTTAGTTTTAACCTATATTCTTGTCCAGGTTCCGTATGGCGGTCGACCGTACGTCCCGAGAGACCTGTCCGGACCCAACGCGAATACGATGAGAGGTGAGGCTGTTATTGATTTTATTGGTAAACTTTACCCCTTGTTCGCCCCTGCTTCAAGCCGATTCCTTGATAGATTCATACGGCACCGCAGCCGTTGCCTCGACCTCAGCTGGTCCTGCAGCCACGGTATCCCCGTGGGATCCGGCTTACGCCCGACCCGACTTTACGAGTGATGTTAAGGGTGAGGGTCCGTGCACCCACTTGCGTGTTGTGAAATGATCCGCTGTATTAATGGAGATGGTGAAACACCTTAACGCCTGCACTTGTTTCTTTTTTTTGCGGTTTGGTTCTCCCCTAATGACACCTCCGTAACCTTTCGTTGCTTGCTTTTCTATCCTATGTTTTGCGTAGCCACTGTGGTAGAGTAACGTACCTGGACTGCACTAATTAGCGAAACTTAATTTATTAACTTATTATAGGTCCTCCCGTGCTGGCATCACTCAATCAACAGAAGGCTCCCGAGGTGTTCTACAACAATGTATCCCCGAATCTCGATGTGAGTAGTTTTCAACGTATTGACTGACGGTTCCCCATTAGAACGTAAGCTTGCTTCGTAATCGTTTATACAAAGTTATTTTAATAATTTAAAAATAAATAATTTTGAAGTTCGATGTGAACGTGAGCTCGACGCGACTGGACATCATCTGGAAGCCGCCCCATGTCTCGGGTGGGTGGATTGACGATTACATTGCACGGGCTTTGGGTTTCCAATCGGAGTTATACGATGTGCATTTGGGGCTACACTGTCACTACTTGATCAAATCATTAGCTACAGTTCAATGACTTTTTGATGTTCCGTTTAGAAAACAAATACTTTTCTAATAACACGAAGAAAAAAGTTTCCAATGATAACTAGAATCTCGACTTCAGGTTTCGTTCGGTTCTTGTTTAGCGTCACTCACATACGTGGGCATCATTGTTGCTAGAAGCAATACCCACCCGATTTTGAGTCCAAACCCCACCCGATTTTGCAGATTGTTACCATGAAAGGTGTAGTAACCCACCCGTTTTTGCCCAATCTCATCTGATATCCACCCGATTCTAAATGCTGACAACAACCCTGCCCACGTATGGTCACTCACAATCAGCCCTTCCTCATTGCAGGCAAGATCACATACGAGATGGCGATCGCCGAAGGAGGTGGCGTGCCATGGACACTCGTCTCCCCCGCGGAGCACACGAGACATTCGTGAGTCCGTAAATGCGTTCACAAACTATGGAAAGTTTGTAGTCGGAAAATTAATTGAACGCTGCGAAGTTATTTAGATTTTTTTCAATTGAAGTTTCATGCTAGCTGTTTCACATGTGTGCCAAAAGGAATGTGCTCAATAAGAAGCTGTCACACTGCGAAATTCATTACTTGTCAACTATTTACTTGTGGCTTCCAGGCTGTCTCTAATGATCATAACATGAAACAAACTGAGTATATCGATGTTCTTCCGTTATATCGCTGAACTAATTATGCTTAATATAATTCCAGAATGCGCTCCAAGGCGGGCGAGTCCTACTCGATCGCGATCACGGCGAAGAAGGTGACGAACGGAGTGACGATAGCCCACGGGGAGAGGAAGATCAAAGCGAGTGAGTGAAACCAGCAATCAACATCCTTATCATATCTCTGGATGAGAAGCTGCTTAAATTTGAGTTAATTTGACTTTGGTGAATGAACGGGAGAAATGGGTTTGCTGATTTTGAGTCGCTGGTGTGCCACTTTAACGCCATTTCTAATGAGCTGAAGGCTGACGTTAGAAAAAATCGAGTGATCCATTCGGATTTTTTTTTTCGTTCTTTCATTTACTTTTGAATTCACTTGTCTTTCACATTTTTCTTGGTAATGAGGATCCGAACCAAAAGATTATCGATTAGATCATTTACCGTTTCCATAATCGAGAATTCCAGTCTCCGAGTCCGAGCTGCGCGTACTGTACGTCAAGGGGGTGAAGTGCACTGGCTCAAGGATGCACCCCTTCCAGATACTGTATCGGTGAGCGGATTATCGATTTGCTGTAATGAGTATTGTGCTTTTCGAATGCTCAGCTTTGACAATACTGTGTTTAGCGGCTGCCTTACGAACTGTGCCGTTCGGAACACAATTATCGACTTGCGATGCGCCTCTTTTAAATTATTTTGTTGTTTCGTTCCTGCACAATTAGTGGCGTAGAATCGAGTTATAGCTGATTAAAAGTATATAAACATCAGCAAACGTGCTAAAACGCGCGTGAAAGTGAAAAGGGGCGTGGCTTGACATCAAGCCAACGGTAGGAAAGAGTAGTACACTAGCGGAACCGATTATATTCTTACGATAAGATGGAAAAACAAGAATGAACTCCCGATCAGATATCGGCCAGTTGTTGAACCCTAGGTAGATATCAGTCTAAAAGATTGCAAAGATAATGAATCTCCGAAAAATGTTGTCAATCGAATGGGTGAATCAATGCTGCAGTGGTACTACAAGATCTGGTGATCCTACCAAATCCAATATTTAGACGATGGACTTTAATAAAACAATCCCATATTGCAGCTGCACGGCCAAACCGTACTGGGACGACATCCACCACAACTGCGGGAACGTGATGGAGAAGTACATGAAGGACGATAATGGGCAGCCAGCCAATATGATCAACGGGGTCATATCGGGTGAGACTTATCAAATTGTTTCTTGAATAGCTTCTTTGAATTTGATTGATCTGCTTCGGGTAGTTGAATCTTGTAGTGACAGTGTAACCTCGAAATAAGATGGGATGCATGCTCATTGAAGAACTATTGACTCGTTGACTCTATTGAACCTTGCGACACTGTAGCCTCGAACATATCCGTGTAAATGATCAACGATTTGCCACTGTGCATTTTAAGTGTTTAACGAAGGCATATTGGTCAGCTGCTGTTTTGAAGTTCTATTAGATATGGCGTGACACCGAACCATTATCAATGCACCTCCTACAGGTTTCTTCGCCTCGGCCCGTATGTTAAGATCGCACAGCCATTGCTTAGTTTCTTCGCCTATTGCGTGTCAATGTTTCTATGATGTGCATTCTAACCATCCAACAACTTCTGCTGTTTTATGCTACCAAAATCTAGGCTATCAAGCTCTGGGGTTTTCGATTTTGTATCAGTATTTATGTCTTTATTCATCGCAGGTACCTTCTTCTCAGCCCGTCTGCTGCCCAACGGCATCCTCCCCTGCAGCTCGCCCTTCGGCAACGTGCGCATGCTCGTCCAGGCCATCATGCTGCTGGACCCGACCTGCTGGAAGTGAGAGTTTACAAAAATGTTTTCATTGTTTGTTTTTGATTGTTTGCTTTTTTCCTAGGAAGGCCTACCGCGAATCGTATGCGAACTTCAAGTGTAGAATGGGTATCCTTACTGGAACATGAAGCGGGTAGTCGATAAGATTTTTTAACATTACCCGGGAAGGTTCCATCGCTCGAAATTTTCTACAAGGGGTATATGTGATTTCATTGAAGGGCAAGATGTGCAGCTTCAATAATCCATGTTTGTAGCGTGTTCCTCTACTTCGCTGACTTCTACTACAGCGATCATTGATTAACTAATTAATTATTAGATTAACTATTGATTTTTCCTTTTTTTGGTCTATGAGAAAGTAGTGCTGCGCTTATGGGGCAGGAAGAATGATACACTAGTTGTGAATGCAGCTATCACGTTGTTGAATGTTTAGTTTTGGGGAGTACTTTTGTTACATTGATTCCGTTCAAGAAGGAATATGATGTTGGAAGAATGGTGAGTAGGCTGTGCGTGGGAGTAATAATAAAAGCACACCGAACATTGTAGCGGGACGGAGCACTGTGGTGAATAATATATTTTTTATAAATATTTAAACAAAATACTTTTGTGACTGTGTTGTTAACAAGCAATATTGCAGCGTGTGGGTGGAGGTGCTGTACACGGAGAGCGTGCCGCTGAGCTGGGGCCGCTTCGACAAGATCGCCGCGACGGGTGAGAATGATTTCGCCATTTTCTTTCTTAACGTTCGAGTTTCACGAATCTTCTAAAGCGCGACGAGGATATTGTTGCTAATGGATTTGAATGGCAAACCGACAATGATTGTTATTGTTTCTTGAGATCCAGAGAATTTTTTTTAAGGCTCATGTGACTGCGACTTGATTGCAGGCCAGTGCACGTCGAAGATTGGCGGCCTCTCGAACAACAAGTCGTGCACTACGTGCAACCTGTACCCGCCGGGCGCACCGACGGCGGCGGATAAGGAGAGGGAGCGGGATGAGGGTGAGTGTTTACTCTGCCTTGTTGCTGTCTCTTTGTGAACCTTGTCTTATCGACTGCGAATGGCTCTTTGACGTTTCGTGGTGCAGTCAAGCTGAGATTATTGCTCACGGGATCGACAAACTTGATGGTGGTGGTGGCAATTGAATAATTACTCGGCCGTTGCAGCGACGACCTCCCGTGCCACCACCGCCTCCTCAACGGCACGAGCGAGACGCGATTCGCCCGAGAAGCGGTGGAGGGATGACAGCAGCTTCCATGAGGATGCGGTCAGTTGAATGAATGATTATCAAACGATGGTTGTTATATTTATTGTTATTCTCCGACGCTTGCTACGATTGCAGTTTGTCGAGTATTTGATTGATGAGGCAACGGTGAAACAACATAATTTGAGTTGAAATTGTGGAACTTGCACGGCGGAAACTTAAGGAAAATTATGGGTAACCGAGCACGTAGATGAATACTGCAGAACAGAACACTTCTATGGGGCATTCTGAATTTGTCCGCTATACGCTCTCCTCATATTGTTGGTGATCAAATTAGTGGTTGATTAATTTACTTGTGAAACTCGAGAACTCCGAAAGTCTTTATAACCATTTGTTTGGTTTCTGTGAATCAATTATTTATTTCTGGTTGTCGAACCAAGGGATGAAAAAGAACCCGTGAAACTGAAAGATTCAAAGCTTCCGATTTGCAGAACCGCTCGATCTTGCCGGGCCTGCTGCCGGAGGAGGACGAGGTCGAGGCGCCGGAGGTAGATTATTATTAATAATTTGCATAATTAATTTAATTAATGTTCTTGTTATGGTAGCCAAATCCCCTATTTCAACGTCCACCATTGAAAGTTCGTTTCGAGGTTTCACAGAGAAGATGTAGAGCTGTGAAAAGTGTCACGGGCAATATATTCTGAGAAATCTTTCGACAAAAAAATTATCCAATCATCAATTTTTCCAGTCCGACTCTCTCGACGGCGCCGTGGCCGACGACGAGGCCGCCCTCAACGGCGACGACGATCTGGACGGCGTCGAGCTGCGGGCATACGAGATGGGAGGGAACTCGATGTTCCAGACGATGTTGAACGAGCGGAATGTGTGAGTTTTCCGTTTTCTGGAACTGTGATTGGGCTGATATTTTGCTGCTTCGAGGTTGGCATGGAAACGCTTTCGCTTACAGAATACGATTCTTCTTGTATTTAGTCATGCTTTTATTAAAAGTTGTGTGAAGGGTTGTGTGAAGTGTGCTGTGAATTCTGTTGTATTAAACGCGTTTGGTAAGCATCGCCTACCATGGCGACCCCTGCGCAACCTAGTGAACAGGGTGCTCTCTAGACGCGACGGGTTTGAGAGAGGAGAGAGGCCGGAGCGTACTGGAGCGGGACAGGGCGGAGTTTCGGGCCATGTACCGGGCGGGCCTCGGATCGCATCATTGGACCTTCGACCGGAGGCCCGCCGTGTGCGTCTCCGCCCTGTCCCGCTCCGGTCCGCTCCGGCCTCTCTCCTGTCTCAAACCCGTCGCGTCTAGAGAGCACGCTGTTCACTAGGTTGCGCAGTGCTGGACACGTATGCTCCTCGAGTGTAGCTCAGCGCTAGCTGATTTAGGAGCGACTTTCTGAGAAAATGAAACTATGCTTGGCACTAGGGAAAATTCAAATTCCTCCAAAATGTGTCGGTTGGTAGTACTCCTCGAGTGTATCTCATTGTCAGCGCTAGCTGATTTAGTGTTGTGGGTCGTTCTCCGCCGAGTGGTGATGTATGTTTCAATGAAACATAACCCAGCCGATTTTTCCAATTCGTAATCATTCGAAACGAGTGATAGCGCAAACAACGCGCACCATTGCTGTGATGATGCATGCCAAATCGCATTCGTGAAAAGTCGATAAATCGATATTTTTAAAACAAAATAGAAAACATATTTAAAAATCGGCTGCTTAGGTACACTTTCTTATTTGCTCATTCTGTAAGGCAGCCACTCCTCTCGCTAATGTGTGAGTATAAGAAAAATAAAAGGTATTATTTTGGAGAAAATTACAAACGAGTACCGAAAATTTGAAATAAAGTCAGTTCGCGATAAGCAAAAATGCCGTACCGCCGAGGGCGACTTGTAGATAAATCAGTTTTAACCTTTGAGCGCCGGGTCAAGTTTTCAAAGTTAGTCGAGGGTGGGCCTACAGTAACTTGTCATGTTACAGTAATCCACAATACCGTAGTCAGATTATCGTAAACTAACTTTCTTCATATTATAGTTGCGAAGGTGATCAATTGTGTAATACCGTAATCCAGCATGCTTCAAAATTCCTTTCTTTGTTTTATCATAAAAAGTCAGTTCGCGATAACCGGACTTCGATATCTCGAGTTAACACAGCATGCTGGATTATGGTGGACACATTCCATCGTGGAAGGCCTTGACAACTCATAATTTTGAAAATAGTTAGTTTGCGATATCCTGAGATACGGTAACATAGCAAGGTACTGTAGATCCCCCTCGACTTTCTTCAAGCTCCATTTTTTTTATTTTCTTATATATTGTAATATCAGCGAGAGGAATGGTTGCTCGATAGATTGAGCAAATAAAAAGCGTCCCTAAGCAGACGATTTTTGAGCTATTTTCTATTTTATTTTAAAATTATCGATTTTCTCACTTGTCTTGAATCGATCGGGATAAGATTTGGCATGCATCATCACAGCAATGGTGCGCGTTGTTTGCACTATGACTCGTTTCGAATGGTTGCGAAATGGCAAAGTCGGCTGGGTTATGTTTCACTGAAACATAGATCACCATTCGTTGGAGAAAACCAGCATCGTTGACACACACATACTGTTAGCGACCCCACATAGAATAACCACAACATGTTGTCCATAGGGAGCCATTCTAGTCAATTTGGGTTACGGTAGAAGGCCTATCAAGAACTGATTTTATTTGAAGTTGGCCGCACAGTTCCAACAATTGCGCTCGTGGGTATTTTTAATTTTCTTTTATATTAAAACGCAAGACACATTAGTACATGCTCTATTAATTACACAAATAAAAAGTGAATATTGGAACTTGCAATGAGGGACGCCATATTTTTTAAAATTTAAAAAAAGTGATTTTTCGATTTTTTTCAAAGGACAGGAAATCGATCGGGATCCTACTTGGTGTGCATGGTCACAAAAATAATGCGCGTTATTTCCGCTATGGCGCGTTTTGATTTTCTCGAAAAATAGTAAAGTCGGTTGGGTTATGTTTCACTGAAACATACATCACCATTCGGCGGAGAGTGAACCAGAACACTAAATCAGCTAGTGCTGAGCTGCACTCGAGGAGTACTACAAGCCGACACATTTTTGAGGAATTCGATTTTCCCAAGTAGCAAGGGTCCCGGCCATCAAGTTCCACTGACTCAAAAAAATTGCTCCTAACGTTCTTACCGTACATAGTTTCTCTTTTCCAGCGGTGCGATGATTTTCAGGCTTCCCTCGTCGCTCAATCATCCCTTCAAACTGTCAATTCGGAGATTCTCTTCTTATCCTACTTCCTTCCCATTTCTGTGAGAATCTTCTTTTTTTCAAATTCCTTTATTTGAGTTACAATTAATTCACAGTCACTCGAATACACTTCATTTTAATAGTCTCTATCGGAAATATTTAATATTTAATCACTCTTACGTTCTCCACGTCATCATATTCTCCAGAATAAGAACTGAACATTTATTGCCTTTCGTAGTGTGCTCTTTATTACAGAGCAATTAATGTAAAGTTATGCAGACTAGGTATAATTTTTAATAATTTCAGCTCGAGAGTGAAGGGAGAAGATCGACGATTTCTTACTAACGAGATGTTGAAGTTCATTGAGGGATACGCCGTTGGTGAGTCTGAATTGGTTAAATTTGTAACGACGCAAAGAGAGGTCGAAACACAAATCATAAGAGCGACTTTCTGAGACGAATGGTGATGTATGTTTCAGTGAAACCCAACCTAGCCGATTTTGCCAATTCGTAATCATTCGAAACGAGTGATAGCGCGCACTGATACTGTGATCATATCTCGTTTTATCGTTCTTCTGTATCTCGTTTTTTGTCCTCCAAAACAGCACTTTTTAATGTGTCAATAGAGAGAGCAACCTTTCAGCTAACTTCTGTGATTTTTTGATATTTCACAATGCGCGTGGAATTGATCGGGATGAAAATTGGTATGGGTGATCACAGTAATAGTGCGCGGTCAAAAATACGAGATACAGTCATGGTTTTGAAAAACTTATCGATTTTTTGTTTTTTTACATTGCGCATGAAATCGATCGGGATGAAACTTGGCATGCATTATCAGTGCGCGTTATTTGCGCTATCTCGTTTCGAGTGGTTACGAAACGGCAAAGTCGGCTGAGTTATGTTTCACTGAAACATACATCACCATTCGGCGGAGAGCTAAGCAAAACACTAAATCAGCTAGTGTTGAACAGCACTCGAGGAGTATTGCCAACTGATACGTTTTTAAGGAACGTAAGAATGACGAAATCTAAGGTGACAGTTTTAAAAAAAATCTTATAAATCGGGGTTTGAACTTTGCCAACTTTTCATTTCTGAATGCATACATCGGCACGACACCGGCGAGCTCGATTTCCACAAAAGGGTCCTCCCTTATGTAGAAAAAATCTTGGTCTCAATTTTGTGAAAGTAGGATAGTGGTGGAATCGACCCAAGTCCCATACCACATTACAACCACTGTCACTTGACTTTTATTTTGGACTACCGTAATCTACCGTACACCTACCGTAATCCTACAGTATCCCCGTTTGTCGAATTTTTCATCATATTCATCGCCCAACACCTTCAATCGATCATGCAATAATCCTACAGTAACCTACAGTACCCCTGCTACCGTATCCGCGGTTGCGAATCGCGAACTGACTTATTTTTCATTTTAAAAATCCGTTCTTTGAGGGTTCGTGTCTAGATCGTTGACAGAAACATTTTTTTGAGTACCGTACTTCATGGTACCGTAACCCTACCGTAATCATACAGTATCCTGGATTGGGCCATCTTGGTTTTTTCGAGCGCACTTAGCGCCCATCACCTTTAATCGATCATCATGTAATGATTCTATAGTCACCTACCCCCTGTTACCGTACTCGGTTGCGAAACGCGAACTGACTTATTTCCAAAAATGGGTCATAAGAATTGATTTTTTGTGCAGTAATGGATAACTCTCCGAGTTGAGTTCGTGTAGAGCTCCAATCACCCTTATAGGCCTTCAGAAAATTCAAGAAAGATTCAGCTATTTATTCAGTGTATCATTTAATTTTTTAAGGTTCCAAACAGGATCGCAGACCATGTGAAAATTGTTCAAAGCTCCAGCACCGTTCTTAGTGCTTCAGTTAATTTTTCAACGTTTCCACCAGTCTTGTAAAGCCTCAGGAAAATCTAGAAGTCACTTTATGGATCCGTAAAGCTGTAGCCTTGAACATTCCTTATGCGATTGCTAGATTTTTCTCAGACTCTGAATAATTAGCTGAAGCACTAAGAACTGTGCTGGAGATTTCTACAATTTTCACATGGTCTGCGAGACTGAATAGAACCTTGAAAAAATCGCAGATGAACTAAAATCGTGGCTAGAGCTTTCTAGATTTTTCACATCGTCTGCGAGACCGTTTGGAACCTTAAAAAATTAAAAATTAAATACTGAATAGGTAGCTGATACTCAACTCGGAGAGATACCCATTATCACACAAAAAAACAATTTTTAAGACCCATTTTTGAGAATAAGTCAGTTCGCGTTTCGCAACTGAGTTCGGTATCGGCAGTACTGTAGGCTGCGATAGGATCATTACATGATCGAATAATAGGGTTGGGATGAATGAGTGATCGAAAAAAAAACAAAGAAGGGCAAAACCGAGATACTGTACGATTACGGTAGGGTTACTGTATTTTGGGATACGGTGTTCAGGAAATTATTTCTCCCAAAGGGCTATGCACAGAAGCACAAAGAACGGATTTTTAAAATGGAAAATGGAAAAAAGTTAGTTCGCGATTCGCAACTGCGGATACGGTAACAGGAATACTGTAGGTGACTATAGAATCATTAGATGATCGATTAAAGGTGATGGGCGCAAAGTGCGCTCGAAAAAATCAAGTTGGCTCAATCAGGGATACTGTAGGATTACGGTAGGGTTACGGTACCATGAAGTACGTTACTCCAAAATTTGTTTCCCTCAACGAGCTAGACACGAACCCTCAAAAACGGATTTTTAAAATGAAAAATGGAAAAAGTCAGCTCGCGATTCGCAACCGCGGATACGGTAGCAGGGGTACTGTAGGTTACTGTAGGATTATTGCATGATCGATTGAGGGGCGATGAATATAATTAAAAATTCGACAAACGGGGATACTGTAGGATTACGGTAGGTGTACGGTAGATTACGGTAGTCCAAAAATAAAAGTCAAGTGACTGCGGTTGTGATGTGGTATGGGACTCTGATCGATTCCAATGGGTTCCGCACTCACGAGCAAGATTCTTTATCACATAAGAGCCTTATGTGATAAATGGGTCGCCTCTATAGCTGCCGATGTATGCCTGAATGTGATGCTTCTTTAGTAGATGCATTTCATGAGCGACTTTCTGAGTCAGTGAAAAACTTTACGTTACCCCTTGGCAAAGTGGAAAAAATGGAACTCCGCCGAAACGAGTGCGCGTGCAGTACTCCTCGGTTGTAGCTCAGAGCCAGCTGATTTAGTGTTCTGATTCGTTCTCCGCCGAGTTACAATGTATGTCTCAGTGAAACCTAACCCAGCCGACTTTACGATTTTGTGGCTGAAAGTCTGAAAGTTCGAGAAAAAAAGCCCATCGTCTTTGGTATCCTCGAGAAGTCCCAGTAATTTCAGCTCGAGGGTGCTACGTAGATTTCTTGAAGCTTATTTGTTTCTTGAATAATCTTCCTCCCGAATATTTTGAGCTGAAGAAATTGAGTGTAATCGATCTCCTCAACTCCAGTGAACACATATGTAATTATCTCAAGTATGTTTTGCATACATTAATATGTAAAATAAGTAAATGGCGCTCTATAGGAGTTCTCGCGACGAATCAATTATTCTAGTAGGACGCACGGAGGCTCACAATTGTGAGTAATGCAATCATTCTTCCCCTCCGTTATTCTAACTTATGCAGACCCAAAACAGCTCTTCCCTATTCTCCTGCAGACTCCGAATGTGATCCTATTCGAGGTTATTCAAAAATACGGGTCTGTACTCTTATTATCTTTGTCAATATATAACAAATAGTTTAAGACAGTTCGACGACCTGGTTGTGCTTGTGATGAGTCTGGCACTCAATGGATTTTGCCGAACCAGTGATTCGTATTTAAATCATTTTAAGCTGATGGCAAAAACGAATACGGTATACTTCGTGTTCGACTCTTTTTCTAACGTGAATTTATTTCAGATACTAGACTCAAAAATCATCCGAGAGTTTGTTATAATCGGTAAAATCGAAGGAAGTCCCAAAGGATTGACTACCATTCTTCAGTCTTAGTGTAGATCATCTATATATTTCCTTTGACTTAGTTCCAAATAGAATATTATTGTTCTACGGTTTACTTTGGCATACAAATTCTTTCGATTCATTGATGCAAGCTTTTTTGAGATACCTATGTATTTGCTATATTCTGACTACGTATCTGTGGTAATATGTGAAAACTTAAATAAATTTTGGCCATTACATTTGCCTTGCTTCGAAGTCTCCCTGTTCTTGTCAGCAAAAGAATATCTTTAATTGTGTTTCCTTCACATGTTACAAATTGCTGAAATTGTTTGTTCTTGATATTATTTTTTTCGGAATCTGGCGATTTTTGATTTTCACGACAGGAACCATTGCAGAATACATTTTAGGTCCAATTAAAAGAATTAAATTGGCACGAAATAATGTATATTATCATTTATCGATACATTGCTTCTGCCGTCGGCTACAGTAATTCAGAACTTTTCACTCGAATTTCAGGAATCGAATCCTGTTTCTTTCGCGTGCAAACTTCCTCCCGTAATTTGAGCTTCAATTCACCTATTGAAGCCGCCTTTTTCCTAGTTTCAACTTGCTCATTTCAGTATGGTTCTGTACGAGCGATCGCTTAAGGTGGGTGCGCCCAAGGAGGCTCTTCCGTACGCCACGCTGCTGGCGCTCAACGCCGCCAAGTTCGGCGCCGCCGCCTCCATCGACCCCAAGGCGCCCGTCGCCGAGCTCAACCTGTCAGTGGATTTCTGCTAGTGCTACTTCTCTAATCGAAGCTTTGAACCATATTCTGGCCCTAAACCTCAATTTTTGCAATTAACTACTCTTTACGCCTTCAAATTATCATAAACGTTTGAAAAATGAGTGAATTCTAACCCATTTTTTTTTACCAGAAGCTAAGTCACCCATTTGAAACTTATTTAGTAATCTTCCAGGGACGGCGAGCGCATTCGCAACGACGTCTCCATCGCTCGTCTGGTCGCCGCTTCCAAGGGCGACGCCGACCTCGTCGGAGCAGGACTGCTCGAGCAGGCCACTGTTCGTGTTCATCTTATTGCGGCACTGAAACATCTAATTCGCCGCTTTCATGGGCTAACTCTTGTTTTGAATCAAAATTAATTGTCTTTGTGATATCCGTGCGATAGTGCCTGTTTATCGATTGATAATGACGCAATAATCGATCGCGCTCCAGATCGATGGTCTCGTCACGCTGGCGGAGCGCGTCGTCGACGAGAAGATCGCGGCGGAGGACGCACTCAAGACCGTCAGCTTCGGCAAGGTAAGGAATCCGTGAAGGTTAAACCCATCAGGTAGCATTGAGTCCAACTGATGCCCAACTCGCTATGTCTTGAAACCAGCCAAGTTTTAGTTTCACTGAACACACTTCAGGGCGGCACTCTCTACGACGGCCGCATCACCATCGCCGACATCGCGCTGTGGTCGATCGTGGCCAAGGATGAGAAGGTTCGGATACTCTCTGACGTCTTCCTGTCTCGCTTGTCTCTTCGTCGTTCCTCTCTCTTTGTATCTGGACTACGCATTTTTTGGCCTTCAAGTATCATAATATTGCGGAATTTCGCTATTTTTGTTCGTATCTGATCATTTACTTGCCCTCCTGTTTTCAGTGCATCCGGAGCCAATTTTGAAAGCGATGTTCTATTTTTGTTTGTATTATTGCCAAATTCTCCTCTTTCCATGCACTCTCATTCTCGGTTAGATTAGTTGTGGTTGCACAACACCCACTATGCCAGTATCAAGGAGGCGTGGCTTAGGGTCAGGCTGATGCAATAAGTATGGAAGCCTCTGGATTGGAGTCTCACTGATGAAACAACAATCGTTGGCTATTTGACAAGGTAGACAGTTCATAAGATAACGGAAATCTCTCGGAACCCCGCTCTCAATTAATTACGAGCGACCCACTTTCCCTCTCGTATCTCGCCTCTTCTCCAATCTTACACTCTGCACCCCCACTTCACTGGCCATACTCAAGACACTTTAATCTCTCCTTCTTCCCCCCGACGCGCCATGGGTTCATAAGATTCTCCCCCAGGCTCATTGCTATTTCGTCAAGCGCGCGTCTTTCGCTTTTCT
Organism: Pristionchus japonicus; assembly: GCA_900490845.1. Taxonomy (NCBI): domain Eukaryota; kingdom Metazoa; phylum Nematoda; class Chromadorea; order Rhabditida; family Neodiplogasteridae; genus Pristionchus; species Pristionchus japonicus. The sequence continues at coordinate 363,174 of LS502949.1, forward strand.
GCTTCTCTCTAGCTTGAATACTGCTCTCTGATTGTTTCTTTGATTGACACTAGAGAACTGCATGGGGTGTGGCGTGGCCAATTTTGAACGAGGATAGTATTTCAGCTTATTAAGTTAAATATTATTGTTTAATTAATTAATTAATTAATTAATTAATTCTCCCTAATTTTAGCTCCAGAAGGCGCACCCGGCGCTCTTCTCGGCGATCCTGAACGACAGCCGCTTCGCGGAGGCGCACACCATGGTCGGCAAGTTCGCCGTCCCCAAGGTTTGTAACTTAATTAGTTAATTAACAAAAAAAAATCAAATTCACGAACCTAATCTGTGCTAGTGTGTTGATGTTACGATTCACTAAATATACTTCAAATATAAATATTTTATAATTAATTGCAGAGCAACGCGAATGGCGCGAATGCGAACAACAAGAAGTCGAAGGACGAGGGCAAGTTCGTGGAGCTGCCCGGCGCAGAGATGGGCAAGGTCATCGTCCGTTTCCCGCCCGAGGCGTCCGGGTGAGATCTCAATTATTGATTATCGATTGATTCTACAGGAAATGATGTCAATCTTGCTTTGTATAACGCCTGCTGATAAAGAGTGGATGACCAGGACGCTAATGATTCCATTTTTTTCTACAGATACCTGCACATCGGGCACGCGAAGGCCGCGCTGCTCAACCAGTACTACCAGCAGGCATTCCAGGTGAGGGAAGGGAAGTGGGGAGTAATAGCATGTTGGTGGAACGCTAGATAGGCCGGTGAAACTGGAAGTTGAGCACTTAAATCGCGTGTGAAACGAGTAGAGTAATAAGGAGACGCTGATACCGAGATGATAGTAGTTTATTTGTGCTCACAATGCAGAGTGAAACCTCGATATGCAGAGTGAAACCTCGACAATGTTACCTCGGAATTCACCTGACTTGGTTCTGGAACTGATGATTTTGTGATGCAGGGCCAGCTCATCATGCGCTTCGACGACACGAACCCGGCGAAGGAGAACGCGCACTTCGAGGAGGTGATCAAGGAGGATCTGGCCATGCTCCAGATCAAGCCGGATAGGTAAG
>LS502949.1:374095-385494 GCA_900490845.1 Pristionchus japonicus
AGGTACTGGTCAACCAGTGGTTAGCTCAAACTCCGCCCACTTTTACTGGTTAACCAGTGCTCTGGTTTCCTCCAACCACTGGTTAACCAGTAAAAGAGGGCGGAGTTTGAGCTAACCACTGGTTGACCAGTACCACAACCACTGGTTAACCTGTAGTATTTTGACCACTGGTTGACCAGTATACCAACCACTGGTCAACCAGTATCCTGACCACTGGTTGGCCAGTAGGCCGGACCAGTCGGGCCTACTGGTCAACCACTGGTCAGGGTACTGGTCAACCAGTGGTCAAGAGGGTCTCAAACCCGTCGCGTGTAGAATGCACCTTGCCTATAGAGGCCCCTCCCGCAGCCCTAAACCGAGCACCCTCGAGCGCCACTGCGCGCAACTGGCTACGGTCCCAGCGAAACCGTCTTTTGGATGTGACCGGGCCCACCCGTGTGTGGCTCGGTTACTGTATGGGGCAACTCATGCTGCTATCGATAAATGATTTCCCACAATACCGTATCCCCCAACCACTGGTTGACCAGTACTCTGACCAGTGGTTGACCAGTACCCTGACCACTGGTTGACCAGTATACCAACCACTGGTTAACCAGTACCTCAACCACTGGTTGGCATACCCGCCAACCAGTGGTTGAGGTACTGGTTAACCAGTGGTTGGGAGAAACCAGAGGAGAGAAGAGGAGGGAGGGAAGGGTAAGGACGAGGATTAGATGTTTAGAATCTGGAGGGTCATGGGGGCGCTCTCCTTCGAGAGCTCTAGTCGGTTATTCAATTCAGGAGTGAGTTTAACAATTAACATGGCTTCTGCAATCTTACGGCGACAAGTGTTTGATTCACGATGAATAATGGAGCCTATGCGAACTAGCCAGTCCACGATACTCGGAAGAGAGTAGGGAAGGGCTTAGAACGCTAGGTCGAGGTGCGACGAGTACGGTAATCGGTGTACGGTACGATGCGGTTGGTCAGATAGAGTAACAATAATTATTTATTATTACAATACCAAAGCGAGGGAAGAAGGGATGGGATATGAGGGGAGTGACGTGGTTACTGTAGCGAGTATCCTTGAGGATACTGTAGTGGAGGTGGGACAGAGATTGAACTCTCTGTGTGGTGGTGGTACGGTAGGCGAAGTGTGGTTGGATACGGTAGATTGGGGTGGAGATACGGTAGGTGTGGGACAGAGCTCGGACCCTCTGTGTGGTGAAGATCTGTGAGGGGTGTTCCCTGCACAGTGAAGCCGCAGTGATGGACTCGCGTATGAGCGAGGAGAGGTTCAGTGTGACTCTGAGGAATGGAGGGAAACGAGCGCCTTATAAAGGCGGGGAGCCAGACATGGTAATGTGATTGGTGTGGAGAGAGTGAAGAGAGTGAAGAGAGTGATCATGCTAATTGAGGGGATCAGACATTGTGTTGAGGTGATGAGGGAGAGATTGTAGAGATGATATGGTAATGAGTTGGATTGACGTGAGAATGAGGAAAAGGGTAGTGACTAGGCTAAAGTCGCTACAGAGCCAGTGAGTGGAATGGGGGCACAATCGTGATCACTCTTAGCATGTATTGCGAAGGCATTATGTTTGTAACTGGCACATTGGGGACTACGGGAGGACTTATAGTGATCGTATGCCCGAAGATGGAGTGGTCTGCCGGTTTCACCTACGTAGGATAGGGAACATAGGGAACATTGAATTAGGTAAACAACTCCAGCAGTACGGCAACAACCCGTACCACCAATTGGGCAGAAGATACAACGAACGCCTAATGGGCAAGTAGGAGGATCTAGGTATCTGTTTCTAGACAACAAATTGAGTAAGTTTGGGCCACATTTCTCAACAATACGAAGTTCAAGGTCTACCTTATACACTGCATCTCGAACTTCACGAGTAAACGCGTCACTGATAAATGGAATAGAGAGGACAGGGATGGGTTTAGCTACAGTGAGTGAAACGCGAGCATTAGGGACACGAGAGGAACGAGGAGGAGGCTTATTGCCGTTGCTACGTACAATTTGATCGGCAAGTGAACGAGATTGACTACGGTATGCAGAAGAGGATACGGTAAGGGCGGTACGAATAGTTGAGAGAACAATAGAACGCTTTGAGTGGCTAGGACTACATGAGGTACTGTGAAGTATGATATTACGATTGGAAGGTTTACGATACCATTTTGTGAGGAATTCACCATTATTAGAAAGGGACATTTGGAAGTTTAGAAATGATAGCCAATTGTCACGAGGAGATTCCCTAGTCAATCGAATATGAGGAGCACCTAAACTATTGAGGGATACAAACAAACGATCTAGATGGCTTTGGGCAATTACGATGAAATCATCGATGTATCGCCCAATCCACACAATTCCGTCACGAATGGTCTGCGACTCAATAGAGTGCATATAGATTATAGCGAGAATAGGAGCTAATCTATTGCCCATGGCCAGACCACGAACTTGGGAGTCGAAGATGCCATTAAAAGTGAAAATGTTACAATCGAGGCAAGATAGAAGAAGATCCTCGACATCAAATAAAACCACATAAGTTAAGAGAGTGAGCATGAGACGACAACAATGAGATAGTGGCACGAACAGCATCACGATTACTAACGTGGTGTACAGTGCACAAACATCGAAACTCTCGGAACAAAGGTTAGGATTGGGATTGATGGAGGAAAGGGCGGTAAGTGCAGCTATAGTATTGATCAGATGAGTGGGTGCGTGCGCAAGGAGAGGAACGAGTAATTGAGACAAAAACCAGGAGACTCTATCTGTTGGGCCACCACAACCAACTATGATTGGGCGGATGGGATAAAGAGTAGGATCGTTACCAGAAATCGTTGTTAATTTATTGTTGTTTCATTTGGGTATTTGGTAATATTATTGTTTTGTCACGGCATGATCGACGATTACCAAAGTTAATGTTGGTGTACGGGCTATGACGATCCTTTGAAACATGAGTACTTTCTGTCCATTTTTGTGCCAACATTGATCTTATTACAAACTTTTTGAAATGAAAATATTTCTTGCCAAAATTTTTCTCTACTTCTGCTAAATACTTGTTCGCAGGGTGTACCCGACATACGACTCCGCGTGCCCGATCGTCGACAGCGTGGAGGGCGTCACGCACACGCTGAGAACCACGGAGCACCATGATCGGTGAGTAGTGAGAGAGTACTCGCGTCTCATGAAATGGTCATATTTGCTCTTTTTTCGCTACGCTGATGATGTTGCGAAAAGCAGACAAAATCTGGGCAGGATGCTAACTAAGCTGATGAATGCATGCAATAAAGTCGGTCTTCAAGTTCACTCTGGCAAAACTATGCTTCTCACTGAAGATCCCATCAATAGACAGCCAATTGTCCTAAACGGTCACCAATTTGAGTACAAATCGGAAGGGAAATATCTAGGAAGGATAATCTCTTTTCCTTTCGATAATGCAAAAGAACTCAAGGATCCAATCTGGTAGGTGTGCATGGTCGAGTGCGTTGTTACGACATCCTCTCGTGAGTTTGTATTCAAAAAGGAGGGCATTCGCTGCATGTATAATGTCGTGTGTTCTCTACGGAAGCGAAGTATGGACGATACGCGCGGCAGATAAAGAAGCACTAGCAATTGCCCAGAGGAAAATGGAGAGAAGAATGCTGACAGGGGAAGTGCGCTAGGAAGTTATGGAGTTTCGAAATGAGACCTCTCTTGATCGATTGGGACCCAAAACCGAAGAACTTTCTAATTGTTCAAATTTGCTGAACGCTCTTTGGGTCCGAGAAAAATCGATAATTCTGAAATCAGGACGATTTGCTGTAGCGCGCTCGGCTTGTACATGAGCCCTCTCGAGATGCACTACCAGCAAGCATGGGTGGTTCAGTGGTAGCGTGTAGGTTTAGGGTTCATTAGGTACCTGGTTCGAATCTACCCATGGACTTTGTTTTTTGCCACATTTTTCTCTTTTCGTTCTGGGCTCTCGAATGACGCCGGAGCGAAAATGGCATTGTTTTCGATACATTAGCACATAGGTGTCCAAGCCGGCGGCGAGCGAAGTGAAGGGCATGCCCGTCACTTCGCAGCCCATGAACCCCTATTCATGGTCCAAAAAATGGGGCCATACCCGTCGCGCCTCGAGTGCATCGACTCTTGAAGGGACCGACTTGGGCGAGCACAATTTGAGGCGCCCTGTGCGGACGCACGGGTACCCGTCGAGTCGGTCCCTTCAAGAGTCGATGCACTCGAGACGCGACGGGTATGGCCCCCCAATTTTGGCCCATGACCCCCTATTCATGGGGTGCGAAGTGACGGGCATGATTTTATGCCCGTCACTTCGCAAAAAGGTCAATCGCCGCCAGACCTGGACAGGTATGCATTAGCATACATTCTACACCACTAGGAGTTCAATTTTCAAGATGAGGATCAATCCTTACCTCGCATCGAAATAACTGTCGTCTCGATTTCAAGGTAAGGGGGTACCCTTATGTGAAAATTGAGGGGGGAGACATCTCGGCAACGACATTTCGGCAACGGCGTTATTAAAATCCAAATTTCTCGCTTCATACTTACTCTACAGACAAGTTCAATAGATCATTGAAATCACCATTTCAAGGGCTATCGAATAGGGCTATCGGGGCTATCGGGGGGCTATCGGTCACGTGTAGACAGAAAAAGACATGTGCTATATTTACATCTCTCCAAATTTCGCTAACCGTTCCCAATCCACATTTTTCACATAAGGGACATTCCCTTACATTGCATCGACTCAACAGTTTTTTCGATGCGAGGTAAGGATTGATCCTCATCTTGAAAATTGAACTCCTAGTGGTGTAGAATGTATGCTAATGTATCGAAAACAATGCCATTTTCGCTCCGGCGTCATTCGAGAGCCCAGAACGAAAAGAGAAAAATGTGGCAAAAAACAAAGTCCATGGGTAGATTCGAACCAGGTACCTACTGAACCCTAAACCTACACGCTACCACTGAACCACCGATGCTTGCTGGTAGTGCATCTCGAGAGGCTCATGTACAAGCCGAGCGCGCTACAGCAAATCGTCCTGATTTCAGAATTATCGATTTCTCTGGCACCCAAAGAGCGTTCAGCAAATTTGAACGATTGGAAAGTTCTTAGGTTTTGTGTCCCAATCGATCAAGAGAGGTCTCATTCCGAAACTCCATAACTTCCTAGCGCACTTCCCTTGTGAGACTGAGATGGCAAGATAAATGGACGAATGAGCAATTGAGACGAACAACTGGAGTCAGAGATTTGGTGCAAGAAGCTGAGAGGAGAAAGTAGTATTGGGTAAGCAAGATACGTAAGATGAATGGCGATAGATGGGCTAAAAGGCTTACCTCATGGATTCCCTATGACTATGTGGATGAACGAGCGCAAGGCCGGCCAAAGAAAGATGGCGCAATGAAATTAAAAGGAAAATGGGCCCTGACTGGTGGAGTATTGATAATGAAGAATGGATTTCCCGTCTACCCTGATCAGCGCCTAGAAAGCGATACTGATAAACTCATTCACTCAACCGTTGTGTGACATCCCTAGCAAAAAATATTTGAGAAAAGGCTTGTGGAAGTTTCGTTTCGGTGGTGGGTCATAGGATCATGTGTCTTTCCATTTCAATAGTAATCCAGTGTCTGTTCAGAATAATTAAAAGTAACTTTTTGAGAAAGTGAAAATAACCTTGGCAAAGTGGAAAAAATCGATCCCACCCAAAACTGGTGTGCAGGTAGTACTCACCGAGTGTAGCTTACCTGCAGCTTCCGGAATCACCTGGATCATTTTCCGACGAGCGGTGAAGTATGTTTCATTGAAACGTAACCCAGCCGACTTTGCGATTTCGCAATCGTTTCAAACAAGCATGGATGCAGAAAATGCGCAAAATTCAGGCGACCATGCACACCAAGTTTCATCCTGCTCGCTTTCAAACTCGCCGAGAAAATTCAATATTTCGAAAAATATTTTATATTTTAAATTGCAGCTCATCGGGGAATTATGATAACTCGCTTTTTTATTGCATAAATTGAAAGATAAACTACCCATCTTGCTTCCATAGAAAAAATGAACGAAATTTAAAATACGTTTTGAGTCAATTTTGGCAAAGAACGCGCAAAACTTCGAATAAAGTCAGTTCTTGATAGGCCAAACTACCGTATGTAAATCGAGGACTGACTTTAAAATAAATAAACAATTGAAGCAAAAATACATTCAATTGGCATATTAGACTCGTTGATCCTTACAGTCATTCACAGTCTTGAAGTAAAGCTAAAACTACTTTGCGCTGTGGAGCTGCAGCCTTTGTTCAATTGTGGATACGGTAGTTTGTCCTATCAAGAACTGACTTTATTTGAAGTTTTGCGCGTTCTTTGCCAAAATTGACTCAAAACGTATTTTTAAATTTCGTTCATTTTTCTATGGAAGCTAGATGGGTAGTTTATCTTTCAATTTATGCAATAATAAAGCGAGTTATCATAATTCCCCGATGAGCTGCAATTTAAAATATAAAATATTTTTCGAAATATTGAATTTTCTCGTCGAGTTTGAATGTTATCGGGATGAAACTTGGTGTGCATGGTCATCTGAATTTTGCGCATTTTTTGCACCCATGCTTGGTTTAAACGATTGCGAAATCGCAAAGTCGGCTGGGTTACGTTTCAATGAAACATACTTCACCGCTCGTCGGAAAGTGACGCAGGTGATTCCGGAAGCTGCAGGTAAGCTACACTCGGTGAGTACTACCTGCACACCAGTTTTGGGTGGGATCGATTTTTCCACTTTGCCAACGTTATGAGCAAAACTTTTCACTTTCTCAAAAAGTGTCTTTTGAATAATTACACTATTGACTCAGTACCCGGCCTTATCGGTGTACCCCGCCAGGCGTTGCCGTCATAAGACGACAGTTAATTCGCCTTGATTGTGGTCGCAACTTTACTTTTATTTTCCAATTGCAGCGACGACCAGTACTTTTTCATCGCAGACGCACTCGGCCTGCGCAAGCCGCACATCTGGGAGTACGCCCGGCTCAACATGACCAACACGGTGAGAACGGCCGGAAGCAGTCCCCAACCTGTGAAAATAGCCTTCACATTTTGTCTTCTTTTGTGTGCCTGGGTTTCAGGAGATGCACTTAGATGATTGCATTCCTATTCTCTCAATAGCCCTTGGAGTTGCTTGTGAACGTTTACACTATCTGACAACGTTACGAAATATTGCAGGTGATGAGCAAGCGCAAGCTGACGTGGTTCGTCGAGGAGGGCATCGTCGACGGATGGTGAGTTTGTTACGAAGGGACGGTGAAACATGATCTCAAAGGCTATTTAGATGCCTCAATCGAGTCACTTGTTGGACACTATTGGCAAGAGGGATTTGATCAGTGAGTGGTCCTTTCGAGATTAGAAGCTGAATATATACAGGGACGACCCGCGCTTCCCCACGGTGCGCGGCGTGATGCGTCGCGGCATGACCGTCGAGGGACTCAAGCAGTTCATCGTCGCCCAGGTTGGTTGGAAGGGGCGGAATCTATCTAGAGGAAACCGATTTGATGAACGGTATTTGGACGCCGCTCTCTGAATATGAACAAAACGGTTGCGGGAATACTGCACTTTTGCGATCATCGTCATCCTGTCGATTTTTTGTTCTTGAGCTGCGATGTTTCATGGAGGCCTTATGAGGGAGTTTCTGAGTCAATGGAAATAGTCTTGGCATTTGGAAAAAATCGAATTCCTCCAGAATGTGGGATTGGGTAGTACTCCTCGAGTGTAGCTCAGCACTAGTTGATTTAGTGTTCTGGTTCACTCTCCGTCGAATGGTGATGTATGTTTCATTGAAACATAACCCAGCCGACTTTACCATTTTGCAATCATTCGAAACGAGTGATGGCGCAAATAACGCGCATTATTTTTGTGACCATGCACATCAAGTTTCATCCCAATCGATTTCCAGTGCTTTGAAAAAAATCGAAAATTCAAAAATTTTAACTTACATGGGAATGGTCAGAACTCACATCTCCCGATCTTAATGAAATTTTCAGGGTTTAGCAAGTCGGCAATGCTGATCTCAAATCAGTTTTCAAAAGCTGCGGAATGTTTTTTTGAAGATGTGTTTTGGCTCGCCGAAGTTTTGTGTGTGATTTTTGTTGAGCCGATAGCGCGAGACGTAAGGAGATTCTTGGTGCACTCTCCCAACAGCAATAGTGGTCGAGGGGTGAAGAGGGTAGATTAGGATACAGGATGCTATGGTTCGAGTCCTCCCCGACGCATTTATCTTTTGCCGAGTTTTCAAGGCAAAGTCTCGGCAAAAATTGAAGTGGGAATTTTTTTGCAATTTTTGCACGCATGGGGTCAATTATAAAATGATCAGGCATAACAACTCTTTCATGAATTTTTGGTAGTGTCATGGGTAATGGGGTCATCATGGGAGACGGATCCACATGTAAAAAAAGTTGAAATAATTTCGAATCAATGTCAATCACAAGTGCCATGATGCCATTATTGATCCTATTGCATAGATTCTCACAGGACTTTCCAAATCCGAGTTGCCGGCTCGAATTGTTGTTTAAGTTGGTATCCCAAAAAATAGAACTAATTAGCTCCAGCGGATTTTTTTGCAATTTTTGCACCCCCCATGCGTGCAAAAATTGCAAAAAAAACATTTCCCACTTTAATTTTTGCCGAGACATTGCCTTGAAAACTCGGCAAAACATAAATGCTTCGGCGAGGACTCGAACCATAGCCTCCTGTATCCTAGTCTACCCTCTTCACCCCTCGACCACTACTGCTGTTTGGAGAGTGCACCAAGAATCTCCTTACGTCTCACGCTATCGGCTCAACAAAAATCACACACAAAACTTCGGCGAGCCAAAACACATCTTCAAAAAAACATTCCGCAGCTTTTGAAAACTGATTTGAGATCAGCATTGCCGACTTGCTAAACACTGAAAATTTCATTAAGATCGAGAGATGTGAGTTCAGACCATTCCCATGTTAAATAAATTTGGCTCCCTTATTTGCAAGTCGCATTGTACCCTTTATATTTGTTCAATTAATAAAGCATCTACTAATGTGTCTTGAGTTTTAATATAAAAGAAAATAAAAAAAATACCGGCTCGCGCAATCCTTCAAAGAGTGCACCAAAATTTGAATAAAGTCAGTTCTTGATAGACCTTCTACCGTAATCCAAAACTCTCACAATAGCACGCGCCGTATAAAAACCAGCATCGTTGACACATACATGCTGTTAGCGACTCCACGTAGAATAGCCGCAACATTTTGTCCATAGGGAGCCATTCTGGCAGATTTGGGTTACGGTAGAAGGCCTATCAAGAACTGACTTTATTTCAAATTTGGCGCACTCTTTGAAGGATTGCGCGAGCCGGTATTTTTTATTTTCTTTTATATTAAAACGCAAGACACATTAGTAGATGCTCTATTAATTGAACAAATAAAAAGGGTACAATGCGACTTGCAAATTGGGGAGCCACATTTATTTGAGTTACAATTTTTGATTTTTCGTTTTTTTTTCAAAGCATAGGAAATCGATTGAGATGAAACTTGATGTGCATGGTCACAAAAATAATGCGCGTTATTTGCGCCATCACTCGTTTCGAATAATTGCGAAATGATAAAGTCGGCTGGGTTATGTTTCAATGAAACATACATCACCATTCGGCGGAGAGTGAACCAGAACACTGAATCAGCTAGCGCTGAGCTACACTCGAGGAGTACTACCAGTCGACACATTTTGGTGGAATTCGATTTTTTCCCAAATGCCAAGGGTCAACACAAATATGTTCACTGACTCAGAAACTCTCTCTCATACCACTAGCTCACCGTTTTTTGGCGATGTACAGTGCAGAAAGTGTCTAAAAATAATTACAAACGCTGTTTGCAGGGCGGCTCGCGCTCGATCGTGATGATGGAGTGGGACAAGATCTGGGCGTTCAACAAGAAGGTCATCGACCCCGTCGCGCCCCGGTGAGGGATTAGGTCTCGTCGGGGAGGGGACTATGATAGTCAAATCAATGTCTTCCGGCGATTTATCGGCATTCGATTAACGCTGTAACACAAAAGATAGTCGAACCTCTTTTATGAAGATGCGCATGTGTTGTCTCTTTTGGTTTCATGAGCGTATTTCTTTATTTTCGTATTTCCGGTATTTCTGTAGAGTGAATCCGAAACTCAAAGGCTTCTGCCCATAATCATTCGCTGAATGAGTTAATCTTTTATTTCAATCGCATCTTGTTAATTAATTAATTAATTACTCAGGTGATGTTTGTGGGCGAGCACATTCCGATTCACCCGCACATCTACTCAAACGGACACATCTGCCTGTCGATTCTGGCGGACGATTGGACGCCCGCGCTGAGCGTGCAGAGTGTGAGTAAATTATTGTTTTAAAATATAAATTGTGATGAATGAGAACATAGTTTGCTTTGAAAAGTATTGCTGAAATTACTTTGGCGATGGTACTGAATTCTGTGCTTCAAATTCTCACCCGATAGTAGAAGGTATTGAAAAAAGCGCAATCATTTCGAAAGGATGAGTCGTGGATGACTGGCAATGACTAACTGATGATTCTTAATATCAGTTCGTTCGCCTAAGAATCGCATTCCTTCCGGTACAGCAAAAAATAAGGCACTCTACTTTCATCAGATTATGATAGGCCTAGGTACCCGACATCGATTCCTGAACATGTTATGTGTCAGTCATCCTCATTTGCATAATTGCATTCCCTCAAAGTTTGACTATATTTTCACGTTTATGGCTGCAAGTCAGCGGAAACGCAACCAATCTTCTTGAAAATTTGGCTCTGTGCCTGATTTGACATGCTGAACATGCTCCAGTTGTTTGTTCATGCACATTTTGAGTTTCATTTTTTTCAGTCAACTTTGACCCTAGATTTCTCGAATACTAAGGCGAAAACCCTGCTAATTTTTTGATATGTTGTAGATCTCGGCCAGAGCTATCGAATTTCCTACCAGACTTGTCTGGTACATTTAGATCAGATACTACAGTTTTATCCCTACTGACATAAATCTCTATACACAGGCCAAGTCGAAATCGCTCCCCTTTGAGCTAGGACCTTGATTCGCTCAATGAACAGTGCTTTTTGGACGCTGATCACAACGCGCTTTTGAACTAGTCGATATCTTCATTTTGAGCCGACTTATAAGCGTTTGAAAAAGCAACTTTTGTGGTGTCACACTTCGCTCCGGAGCGCTCTCTCCGATTTGCATACTCTCTCGCTTCCCTCTCGTCGTCTCGCCTATCTCTCGCCGCCCTCTCCATTCCGCGTGCTCTCTCGCTCTCCCCTCTCTCCCCACGCGCTCATCCGCTCCTTCCGCTCGCCCGCGCGTGCTCCGTCGATGCATCCGCATCGATTGACGCGTGTCCGCGACCGACGCGTGAGATTTTCGTCTTC
>LS502949.1:425397-438410 GCA_900490845.1 Pristionchus japonicus
TCGGTTACGGTACAAGGCGGCTACTGCTGTCTTCAATCAGTAGTGATCTTTGGATGGAAGGAACCAGGGCAGAGCTACCGTAACCAGGCTCCGCCCTCTGGCAGATCCAACTTGGAATCAAGTACTTTTCCAACTTGCCATCAAGCTTGGAGGCAAGTTGGGAATTTGCTTGATTCCAAGTTGGATCGGCACACCAGAGTAAGGGCTAATCCAGTAGGATGACCCTGGTTCTTTGAGTGTTGACAATTTTGCAGTCATATGTTGCCTTGGTGAAATGCCTTGGTGAAATAGTGTTGCGCCTTTCTTAGATCATCTCTTTGTAAAGCAACAAAGCAATGCATGAGAGAAGCTCGAATGAATAACAAATGCATGCTCATTGTATTTTTCAATACATTGCATTGCAGCCGTCCACTCCGCTCGGCGCGAAGTGCATCCATCCCGACTGCAAGGAGGCACCCAAGGCATTCGCGCTCTTCGGAAGAAGTTATTGATTAAGCTACCGTAGTTATCGATTGATTAATTGATCTACCGTATCACTATAGTTATCGATTGGCCCACCCTATCTGCCCCTTCTTTTGATTGATCTACCGTATCTTCCAGTTATCGATTACTTTTATCCTATTTGCCCCTTCTATTAATTGATCTTTCTTTCTCTGTAATCTTTGAGTTATCACTTTCAATGAGAACCCGTAGTCACTCATTTTATTTTGTTTAGTATCATCTTTTTTTCTGAATTACTGTTCCTTAGTTTATCCTGAAGACTTTTCTTGTTGAATATCGAATTTCTGCTATAGTAATGTTGGTTTCTAGGTAATTTATGGCATTTATGCTCACGTTTGTTTTCTGGTTTTCGGTGTTGTTGATTTTTTATCAGAAGAGTTTATAAAGAGTAATTGATTTGGCTGTTTCGGCACAGAACAAGCGTTGTTACCTCGCATTTAAATATCTGAAGTGAATGTTGTGAACGTGGGTACAGATTCTCGTGAAAAATCGATATTGAAGATCACTGTACATAGTCCTATTACAGTACCCTCCTCAACACGCGGGGTGAGACCGGTAGATCAGCGATGGGCGCGACCTCCGGCTGCGTTCTGCTGCTGCTTGCAGCCTGTGCAGCAGTACCGCCTTCTGCAGCAATCGGAGAGATGAGAAAGGTAAGCTGCACGACTGGTTATCACGTTGAAATCAGGCTACTATTAAAAGTTATAATTTGATGGGCACAGGAAGATGAGATTGAAATAACCACAAAGATGGGAAGTTGTATCGTCCATGAAGCATACAATTAGCAACCCAGAATTTGCCTCCTTATTTTGCAGCAAGTGGTAGTGGAACTGCCGTTCCAGCTTACCGGCTGGTGCCCGCGGCTGCTCAACGCGACACACCAGTTCGGCTGCGGATGTAAGTTGTTATTGTGTTAGGTTTAACCTGACACAAAGCTATTTTCGGCACTCAAGCCCAGTGGTATTGTATTTTTGCTGTTTTACGCTTATAGCTTCCTTTATTTTTGCCAAGGATTAGTATTTCTCACAATCGTATTGAAATATTACCAAATGATGCCGATATAGTAGGGGACGTTGAATTTGATCTCGCCTATCCTTCAGCCTCGATGAACGGTAACGAAGGCGTGATCGTAGTGGCGAGGACGAGAGCCGAGGTGGAGGGAGCGAGCGACGGATGGAAGGAGAGGTACGGTGGGGAAGGGGTGGTGTGATCGCGAACTGATGAAAAAGGGAGATTCTGGGCTATTGTGTAACTTTTAGAGTCTTAGAGTGCGACGGATGGAAGGAGAGGTACGGTGGGGGTGGGGTGGTGGATCGGAGACTGACTGTGAACTATGCATTTTGTAAGTTGTTGAAGAACGAGCTGGAGTCGAATCGTTGTTGTAGGAAGTTCGCGAGAATAAATTGACCTGAAAGCGCAAATTCAACTATTTCCATTTTTTTCTTTCTCACAAGCCCCTGAAAGCCAAAACAGGAAATACTTTTCCTGTATTCACCTCATCCTCTCCAGATTCCCCTCCTACACGGGCGGCTTCATGCTGTTGATGGACGAGCTGCTGCTGGATGGGTGAGGGAGTTTTTTTTTGTTTTTTTTTGAATTTTTTTTTTGGTTTATTGCACGAGCGCGAGCATTGCCGATCACTGAATCCTTGAGAAAAAGAAGAGCGAGTGAAGCAGGGAAGAGCTGTGATATTTCACACTCAATATTTCGAGAAAAAATGTTATTTTATTCGTCCCCACATGAGCAATCAATTGCCGGTTTTCTCATTCTCGCTTGTTATCGCGGGAGTGAAACTTCAGACCACTGGCGAAAAAAGGCAATGTAACTATTTTCTTTGCAGTGAGACGGCCCCGCTCCTGCTCTCGTCTCAGCGAGTGACCGGAGTGCTGCTGATGCCGACCAAGGAAAGCATCGGGAGAGACACGCCGCTGTCGGCAGATGCCGCCTGCCCGAATAGGCACTCGAGTAAGTTTGAAAGATACGGACGAGGTTTAAACGTCGTTATTGGATATGCGAAAAATGCAGTGCACGTTGACGATTGATTCACCGATGTCGACGATGTATTTCAATGTGATAAACAGTAGATTCTCCAGTGCATACTGACAAACTGACATGGGTCTCCGCAGGTCTGTACTCGGACTGGCGTGCGTGCGGCGCGAAGCCGGCGTCCGCCTCGACGCCGAAGAGCCAGTGGAATGGAAAGGGCGCGATGATGGAGCAGGGTGAGCAGTTTAACTCAGTGTATTTACGGTGGTCTAGCAGATAGATCTGATGTTTCAGGAGTAGTTCTATTATCGCCAATGACTGTATTAGACAATATGTCTCCTGTCTGCTCAAAAAGTCTAATATTCACAAGCATACCGCGGCAATGATTGACGATCATGTTTTTTCACGGTATTACTGGTGTTCCCCACCAAGCACGAGTTGTCGCTTTGATTTCGGACGGACGTCAACGTTTGTATCGTATAATTTTGCGTCCAATTGCAGGCATGCGCTTCACGGACTGGCCGAAGCCGATGGTGCGCGTGACGAACGAGAGCGTGCTCGAGACGATTATCAAGGTATGGATTTTTTTTCGGTTCTGAGTTTCGAAAATCGGGGTGACTCTTTGGCACCGCGCATCGCCTAGTTTTTCTGAACGTATCAGTGCCTGTGAGAGTTTCATGAGTAGTTGTTAATGCGACCACTGAGCGAATTTCCGATTACAGACGCTTATCTCTTCTAATAAAACGCGAATATTGCTTCCAGTGCCACGACGCGTACAACCTGCCCGAGGGCAAGGCGGCGGGCGACGTGCCCGGCAGACTGTGCGCCGTGGGAGCACTGAAGGTACGGTAGGCTATCGATTGATGGATGATACGGTATTGATTGTCGGAGCTCTAGAACTTGAACATTTTACTTTGGTTAGTCTTTGTTGGAGTTCTACGTGTTGATTCTTTGCTGTAAAACAACTCACAACTTTGGTGTTTTGCAAAGCGCATAAGTACGCAGAGCAACGATGATAGATGCCTGGGCGAGCGTTTGACATGCCAAATGACCAATGTTAAACGCCTCTCTCGGGTGGCAATGGCTGAGAAATGAGAAAAAAATTGGTTGCACGATTTGAAATGTTTGCCGTTTCACAGATGCCATAAAGTGGGATAGTGGATGAGTAAAATGGTAATGGTCCAGGTGCATATTCACAAAAAGTAAGCTGATTGTATTGGGAGCTAGAGGTTGCTAAAGTAACGATGTCCTAATTTACATAAATAATTACATTAATGCAGACGTTCGAGCTGGCGGCCTCCAACGCGGCCGAGTGCATGCGACGGCAGAAACAGACCATCCTCGCGGAGTTGGGCATACCGTGAGTTTGTTGGAGGCGGTACTCTAGAAGCGCCGGGTTATAGGTAGCGTAGGCAGAAGCCGAATAAACTAAGCGAGTTGGGCATACCGTGAGTTGCACAATTCATCGCTCTGTCATCTTCTTCCAAAACGGCATCGAGTAGTGTTTGTCCCGAGCGCTGACGAAGAAATAGGTAAAGATCCCCATGAGTTGCGCGCTACTACGCTCCATCATATTACCTTCTGATACTAGTCATTAATGAATATGGGGTATGCAACAGAGTAACTACTCAATATTGAAAGAAGCATAGTTATTTCCCCTTGTCTGTCTGACAGTGCGAAGCAATTGGTCAAAATAAGACCTCCTTTTTTACAGCAACCGCCAACTCTGCGACCCGCTGACGGAGTACAACCTGTTCGGCGTGTTCCCGCCCGGAGTGGCCAACAAGACGGACAGCTCATACCTGGCGATTGTGGCGAGGGTGAGTTATGGAGGGGTCTATCGCAAACTGAAATAGTGCATTGCTCGAGAATAGGGGTAGGATCAGTGAACTAGGCGGAAACGAGCTCATCTCTAGCCATTGTTGCGAGGATGAGTGGATCATTACGGATGTATGTTTTACGTGTGCCAGGACGTTTTCCGCCACACGGAATCTTTAGGAAAGTGTTGTTGGCGATCGAGTTGATCTCTTCGTGTCATTACCGGGCAAAAAAATACATCCAACCAATTTTCATTTGCGAATCATCCGCACTGGGGTGGTTGCTGCTACGATAGATATACAATACCCTCATCGAGGTGTAGGACTCGATAGCAACCTCATGGACGTTAGTATTATAAAATAAATTTCTCAGATGGACGGCGTCGCGGCCATTCCCGACGCGTCGCCCGCTACGTACGGCACGATGACCGCGCTCGTCGCAGCGCTGACAGCAGCCAAGGTATTGGGATTGTTTGAATTCCCGCCTAAAAATTAATAATAGTTGCTCCGCTGTCGAAATTCCAACAGGAACACAACGAAATTCAGATTTATCAAATAAAGTGCTCTGTAGTCGAAATTTCAACAAGATTTGTAAGTGATAGGGTCTTAATTCGTTAATGGACGAAAAAATAATGACCAAATTTGTAGGTGATCGGCGACAACCAGGCGACGTTCGAGGCCGCGTCCAAGGCGAGCAACAAGAGGGTGCTCTTCGCGTTCCTGCACGGGGTGAGTATATGTTACAATGGAAGAGTTAAAGGAATCAGCGATTTTCGTAGAATTGGGCAATTGTAGTTGTGATGAAACTCGGACATTTTTCATAATGTAACCAGACATTTTTATTTGCGCTCCTACACGAGGTGAGATAATTATTGGTGATAAGAGCCCTTGCTGAATCAGTGTTTGTTAGACGGTGGAGCAGTTGTATGTTTGGTGAAACCAGAATAGTTGTAATTCATTTTCCTGCACTGGGAACGGTTTGGAAACGGTTAGATTCAATTTTTTTGCGAACAGCAACCTACCAGGAATCAGCGATTGCCGCACAGTTGAACAGTTGTAGGTGTCTTGAAACGAAGTTCTGCGTTGGAATCTGTGAATGTGAATCTGTAAAGATTTCTGCCTGCTACGATCAAGAAATTAAAATTAGCTGAACGCAAGAGCTACTGTATCTTTGCTGCGACTCAATTTTACATGCTTGTTGAAGGCTTGCAACATAATTTTTGAAGGAGATCAACTCTTGAATCAACGACTCTTGGAGATTTGAGAAATTCAATGTTACGTGAAGCTCAATCTGATCAATCGATAATATCTCAGGAATCGTTCGACTACACGGGTAGCGCGCGCTGGGTGTACGACATGGAGACGGGCGCGTTCCCGGCGCGAAAGAAGGCAGGTACGGTAATGGGGAACGGTAGGAGTCGATCGGCGATGTATTGAAACTGTTACTTACTAGCAAGCGTTAGTGAGAGCGATTTGGAGGAATTTAATTAGCAATATAATTAATTATATTTATTTTAAATTATATTTAATATATCAGACGCGCACGAGGACGTGCCCGAGCCGATCTCGATGGACAAGATCGCGGTGAGTAGCGTTGAATTATTTTAATTGTTAGGATAAGGTCTGTGATCATAGTCTATTGCGTAGAAGGTATAGGAACAAGATAGCGATGATAAAAAGTTTGGTTTTTGCGAGGACGATGTAACTAGTGAATCGACGATAGGTCTAGAGTTTGGTACTTGTAGTCTTCTTGAAGCGCGAATTCACATTTGGCTGTTCGTCCGATTTGTTGTTGTTGAAAAGGGGCTGCTCAAGCTATCGCTGTTGGGCGTACGCAATATTCTTTGTATGCTTCTTGCACCCTATTCTCACCTTTCGTATCCTGGTCTACTGATTTCCACGTGTTAGACAGGGCGATGAGTGCATTAGAGAAAAAAGATACACGAAGACATAACAACCTCGCCCCTCGCAGCTGGCGGTGGAGCTGCAGCAGATCGACGGCGAGTCGCACGCGCTGCACGCCCATGTGGACGGGAAGAACTACGATGTGGACGAGAGGGGCAAGGGAAAGGTAAGCGGGTGCACTGATTAGGGTAGGATGACTAGGTGGCGTTCGAAAAAAACTCCCAAACCCTGTGAATTCCAGACAATTTTGATCCATGTTGTTTGGTGCTAGGGTAATACGTCAATACAGCAGTGGCTTGCTGGGAAATAATAATGTTTTGATATATATATATGGGGAAAATGCATCTTATGCCCTGCCCTGGACGTTTGAGGCTGTAATGGTCTTTCAAGAATATTGCATGAGCGCAGAGAACAATATCTCCATTTGTCTCGGTCGAACAAAAAAACAAAACAAACGAGTTTCAATCAATCGATATTCGCAGATCAAGAAGGCGCTCGAGAAGATGCGAGGAGCGATGGCGGACGATGGATACGAGCTGAAGGAGGAGAGAGTTAATGCGAATGGGGTGAGGGATGAGGGAGATAGCCAACTGATTAGTGGTATGACCTGCAATTGAGTATGCCGAATGAAAAAGGCTGTTTATGATTTTGTGTTCGGGTGTTGATCTTCGAGAGATTATCGAGCATAATCTTCCCAAGTCTTGAGATACTAGTGAAACATGTGCTTATCATGACCGAACATCAAATGCGAGAGTCAAGAATTCTATTGCCAGGTGCTCCCTCCCTCGTCGCTGCACACGCTGCTGAAGAGGAGAAGACAGACGCCCTCCGTGCTGGTGACGTCGTTCGACGAGCAGTACAGGTACGGTAGGAACTGACTAGGCTATCGCGAACTGATTATTGTTTTACCAATTCCTTGCACATCAATTTCTTGAATTCGCCAATCATCCCATGTTCTTGTTTCGTGCAACGCATATTATTCCGAGTTTCTTAGAACTTTGATTCGAGGGCTATCGATTAGTCAATAGAAAAGAACGCACGATATTGGCAATAACATAGAATTTCTCATTCAGCAATCGTCGCTTCCACTCTCTGTACGACCGCGTCGAGGGCGGCAAGGCGGAGGTGGAGAGGGTGAAGAAGGTGAGATAGTTTGATGTTTCATGGTCACTTACTAGCGCGGATTTTTTCAAAGAATTGATTTCATCGCGGTAATCTGGCCAAAAACAAATATATTTGAGAGCTAATAGTGGGTGCCATGCAGTTGATGATAGATTGGCTCTAACAGGCGTCTAATTTCAGTCCATGAGAATGAGGATATTAGTCGATGCTAGAGGGGAAAAAACAACAGCTGCCGTATTTCAGTCCATCGCCGCGGTCTCGCGCGGAGTGGTGGCGCTGATGGCCGATCACGTGGGCATCGACGAGCAGAGTCAGAAGGAGCTGAAGATCGATGAGAAATGGGCGAGTAAATTGTATGAATTGTGTCCTGTACTGATTGTAATGGGATTTGACTTTGGGATATCAGGAAACTGCAACTACTACCCTCCTAGAAAAATGGATTTTGTATGATATTTGACCAGGAGTGGGCTTGTGATAAGGAGATGGAGAAACATGAATTAACAGTACTGATTTTTGACGTTGTGCGGAAAAGGAAAGATAAGTCGAGTGAAAAGTGGGGGCAGTTGACGGTTTGACAGCGGAGAAGGACCAACATGAAGACTCGGTAGAGGGCTAATAGAGAATGCCGAGCAAAGTTCTGTTGATGAACTACTGTATCTACCGCACCCTGTATTGTATCCCTTCCCTGTGCTTTCCGAATCCGAATATCCATCGGTGTTGTGTGATCACAGCGCAAAGAAATCAATGTTTCATTGGAAAGGAAACATCTTCCAATATTTATTCTACAATATCTACTCCTTCTTCTCTTCTTTCTTTTCTTCCTCCTTCTTTTCCTCCTTTTTCTCCTCTTCCTTCTTCTCCTCCTTCTTTTCCTCTTCCTTCTTCTGGAATGGGAACGATTAGCGGGTACCGTAATCGAGCTACAGTACCTCCTCCTTCTTCTCCTCTTCCTTCTTTTCTTCCTTCTTCTCTTCCTCCTTCTTCTGCAAAGGGTTCTGTAGCGTTGATTGTCAATTAGATTACGGTATCACTACCGTATTCTATCGTACCTCCTCCTTCTTTTCCTCTTCCTTCTTTTCTTCCTTCTTCTCCTCTTCCTTCTTCTCCTCGGGAGGGGGAGCCTCGTCCTACAAAGATCAAAGATCAATGAAATGTCAAAGACCAGTAGCGATCGAACCTTCTTCTCCTCTTTCTTCTCTTCTTCCTTCTTTTCTTCCTTCTTCTCCTCCTCTTTCTTCTCTTCCTTCTGAAAAGTGTCAGATATTGATTGATGAGTTAGTTCTTGATCGCCATCGATCAATTACCGTACCTTCTCCTCCTTCTCTTCCTTCTTCTTCTTGCTGAAGTTGATGTAGAGCCTCTTCATGGCCTCGGGTTCCTGAACGGAAACGATTAAGGGACACTGTAACTCTGCTGTATCGCCAGTTACCGTACCTTTCCCTGCCAGGCGGCGCGCGGTGCCTTGTCGCCGTCGGCCTTTCTGTAATGGACTCACGTTAATCTTCAATCGATATCGTAGTACGATAAATACCGTACTCCCGATCGATACCGTACCTGTAGTACACGACGAAGTAGTGCTTGCCCGACTCGGGCACCGGCTTGTCCGCATTGAAGATCAGCTGGAATACGGTAGGTTACGGTATTGACTGCGGTGGTATCGAGTACGGTATGCGTGAATGGTAATTACCGTATCCCATAGAGTTACGGTACCCTAGCTACAGTATACCTTGACGTTCTCGGCCTCTCCGGCCTTGATGTATCCGAGGGGCGGACGGATGCGGAAGAGCTCGTTTGACGTGCACTTGATCTTGTACAAATACTTGTCCTTTTGCGTGTTCTTGATCTGCAATACGGTAGCGGGTTACGGTAGGTTGAGAGGTTTGGGTACGGTAGATCAGGGATACAGTATACCTTAACGACGCTCGTACACGTTTCTTCGCCGAGCTTCTCGCTGGTGAACTCGACCTTCTCCGTGTCTAGCTGCAAGGGGGGTACGGTAATTGGGGGTAGCCAGGGATCCTGGCAGGAACTGAGATCCCAAGGGGTATCCAAGGATCCTAGGGGTACTGGGGTACTCACCTGAAGTAGGAATTCCGGCATAGCTGTTGCGCGGTGAAGTCCGGAGAACCACTCGCGAACTAGGCAAAGGGATAGAATGCGGGAAGGAGGAGGAGGAGAGGAGAGACGAGAGCGAAAGGAGAGTTAATTGGATATGTAAAGTGATCGAGTGGAGAAGAGAATTGGAGAATTTGATGAGGACAATGAGTAATAAGAGGAAATTGATTGGGAGAAGATGGAAATGAAGTGATTGCGATCGCAAACTGATACAGATCACACGAGAGGACGAGGTTACGGTAACCCGAGTTGTTGAGTAATTCACTTCGCAAGCCTCGCCATATTGACATATTCGAAAAGACACGTGTGTTATGTAGAGACGGTGACTTTGAATTCCCTAGGCCGCTCTCTGCTGAAACGTTTAAATGAGTAAATTATGAATCATTGCAGTTGGACATGCTGGCCGACTGCCTCATCGCGACGACGAAGATCCCCGAGTGCGACTACCTGAGGGCGCTCTTCGACAACACGGATATGATGATTGGTGAGGTTTATTCTCATAACGTTAGGTTATGAAGTGAGCAATAGTAAGATGTGTACCTTTGGAAATACGCATCTGCTGATTAGAGAGGTTTTCTTTTACGCCAAAGTTGGAATGTAGCCACCCTTTTGGTCTGTGTTTCTGGTGGCCAACAATACATCTTGTTCTGCGTGACAAGCAGTTTGATGTTGATATTCCATTTAATAAAAGTTCTTGATGAAAACTACAGTGCCCTCTCGTGGGCTCATAATCAGTCTAAACATTGGACGTTGAAAATCAATATGTATCGATTGAGTATTGATTGTCCATTAAGATCGCTCCACCTACATCAGCGCGGATCGGCGGTCGCTGGTGCGCAAGGTGATGGCCACCCTGCTCGTCCTGGCCACCGGCGAGCACAAGTACGGTATTTGAGGGGTACTGTAGAGGGAGGTTACGGTAGTTCTTGGATATGGCAGAAGGAGATTACGGTAGAGTGAATACTGTAGGTTTCGGTACCTGAAATCGAGTGCTGGGTCACAATCATTTGCTCAGTTCCAGATCGACGATCAACGTGCGAGACAAGGAGTCGTGCAAGCACGTGAACGAGAAACAGGCCGTGAGTCATTCTATTCATTTCATTGTTTGACCCAGTTGAACACCTACCGTACTCTCTGTCAATGCCTGATCGGCAGGAGAGAGCATGGGGGTGGCGTATTATTGGGTGTTTGTTGAACGCGTACTGAGAAGGAATTGCCCATCATGAAAAGCATTGCATGTATGAAGGTGTTGAAGCACTGATACAAAATGAATCTCATGAGACGAAAATGCATTTCCAATGGCAAGTTATTTAGTGAAATTGGATAACGAATTGATCGAATAATTCGTCCAATAATTTAATGCCTCTCTCATTTACAGCTGTACGAGTACGTGTGGCAGCTGGACCCCTGGGCTGCGGCGCCCAACTCCTCATTCTGCTACCGCACGTCCGTCTGGGCTGCGCTCGCCGATTCCCCGGCTTTCTTCCCGGACACGAATGGTACGGTAACTGGGGTTACGGTAATGTGTCAAATGGGTGATTTATTTACGTGCTAGCAATGTTTCAAGAAGTCTATGAGTACCAAAGTGTTACTGGACTTGCGGTGAGTACAGCATATGGTTCGGAATGATATTATCACACGCATCCCCTTTTCTTTCACAGGCGACGTCCATCTGGAGCACTCGAACTACTCTACGTGGGTGGAGTCGCAGATGTCAATCAACACCGTGTACGCCCTATTCCTCGTCGAGAGCCAGCCCGCGGACTGGACACTGATATGTGGTGAGAACGTTCATCTAGCAAACAGATTGAAATATAACCGCTGTTTCGACTTTCTGACCAGTTCACTAGTTGAAAGATTCCTAAAAATTGAATGAAACAGTCAATTAGCTAATTGTAAGCAAAGTTGAATTTCACGAAATGTTTAATTACGCATTGCTTCAAATGTTGTCGATACGGAGGAAGATCTCTTTCAGAAACACAATATTTTCGCAGGATACCTGTGAGCATGTGCAATAGCGCCACATCAAAACTACAAACTAACTCAAATTGACTACAACTGACTCATTCCAGCCGGTCTCATCACGGTGCTTCTCTCCATTCTGATCGTCGGTCGATGCGATGACTCCTCCTTCATAGTCGATGAGGGAGAACGTGCGGCAGAGGAGGGAGAACCCCTGTAGACCACGCCCATTTCCAGACTCCGCCCCCTTTTGACCTCACCCCTTTCTGATTACGGTCCAGAAGATTGTTTTACACTGAATCTAGTCTGCTGATGAGTGCTTTAGTAACTATGCTATTTATTGATGTTTTCCAAAAATCGAAGAGCTTGAGTCTCGTGTACAGTAAAATTAATCCGCACATCGTTTTATTCGTATCGTACGCCTTCTGCATTTCACTTTTTCCTCTTTCCGTCCGAAGCGTGACTATGCTATGCAAAAACATTCCCTTTGATCTCGAAACTGTAATTACTTGTTGTGAATGACGACGATAAAGTATTGACTGATCAAGAAATGTGAAGCACATCGAATAATTGGTAAATCGACCTATCAATGATATTTGAATGTTAGCTGGCACTTTTTTATTAGAAACGGAAATTCTGTTTTATTCAAATTCTAACATCGCTGTTAGCTCCTTCCGAAGTTGCTGCAGTTTTTGAGGGGGACAGTCCCAGTGCCGAGGGCATTGCATCGCGAATCGCTCTAGAATAGTATTTTGAGCGCTGACTCCGTTAAATTATCGACCTTCGATAGGGATAGATGAAGTAGAGTTGAAACACGGGCGAGAATGCAGGAGAAATGAGCACACTCTGAATGAGAATGGACTTGAAGTGATACTCTTCGATAGATGCGTACGACATAGTAGAGATGGATGAATAGAGGATGCGTGTAGACTCCCAAATAGATCAGGAATAATATAGTAATGAAGCCAGCACAGAATGTCAAGGGTAGAAGAGCATTGATTGTGAGTGCCTGAGATATTCTTTTCGAAATTCCCGATCCTCAAAAAACTAACATGTATCAGCTGTTTCTGTATACGTCGCATCTCGACTGAGAAGTGCGTGGTATTGTCCCGCAGGAATTTGAGGGCCTGGAGAGGGCTGATTATGGCAATCACAATGATTTATCGGTACTTTTGATCGATAATAGAAGTTGAAGAGGAGAACGGGCGCCCAGGGTGCGATAACGTAGAAAATGAGGAAGAGTGTTTGGGGAGAGGCCATGGAGGCACCGTAGTATCTAATTTGAAGCTCAGTTATTCATTGAAATTAGCGAATGTAGGTCTTGTGATACTGATGTTGATGGGCTCACGTTGCAGTCTGGCTAAGCATAGCGGGTGAGGTTGCATTCACGTAAGCCATTATCTCGTAATGAATGTCGGGTCGAAGGGAGATGAAGAACGTCTTAGATTTTCATCGTGAAAGTTTCGAATAAGTTGAAACTCACGCAGTACGCGAATGACGGGGAGTAAATGAGCAAGCAGACAAAGATAACCTAATAAGGAGCTGAGAATTTCTTTCGAATGAACGAGAAACCTTTCCCGAGCTGAGATCTCCAGAGACTAGAAC
>LS502961.1:0-26231 GCA_900490845.1 Pristionchus japonicus
ACAGGGCGACCAAAGATCAGGGAAAGAGTCAGGCATGGTTTCTCTACAGGGCGTCCAAAGATCAGTGAAAGGCGCAGGCATGGTTTCTCAACAGGGCGACCAAAGATCAGTGAAAGGTTCAGGCAAGGTTTCTCCACAGGGCGACCAAAGATCAGGGAAAGAGTCAGGCATGGTTTCTCTACAGGGCGACCAAAGATCAGTGAAAGGTTCAGGCATGGTTTCTCTACAGGACGACCAAAGATCAGTGAAAGGTTCAGGCATGGTTTCTCTACAGGCCGACCAAAGCTCATTGAAAGAGTCATTGATGGTTGGGTCAGGTTAGGTATCCGAGCCAGTTAGCAATGGACGGAAGGGAGTCATGATATGAGAGGGTCCTTTGGTCTAATGATGAGCGGTTTGCTGGATCCTATCATTGACTATCCCATCCACTTCCTTGTTTGCCTACACTTCCGTTCCACCAAACCATCCAATGATCAGTCATGGGATGAGATGGGAACTTAGCAACCTATGGGATCCAAACATAGCAACCCATGGGCGTGAGACCTAGCAACGCACGGGATCGGATCCTAGCAACGGGCGCCCACTCCTACCTGGTGGAGAGGTTTGTTTCGATGATCAGAGGGGATTATGGTAGGTCGCGGGAAGGGGGGGGGGGTTAACGCGACGCATCGCAGGAGAGATTACGGTACACAACGCGACGCATCGCAATTTTATCACGCGACGCATCGCAATTTGATTACGCGACGCATCGCAGTTATATTTGAGTGGAAAATGCAGTCAATTGGGCGATGCAGAAATCGATGCTCGTCGACGTTGGCGATTCTGAATCAGAGAGGGAGATTCTGAAACATCAATCGGAACGATGATGATGAAGCTGAAGGAAGATGAGGACGAGTGGATGAGACGCCTCAGAACCTGTTCCAATGCCCATTCCTTTCCCCACTTGGCCCCACTCTTCCAATTCCATCCTCTTTCTCATTGCAAACGGCTTCGGCCAAAATTGTTATGACACGTCACCACTACCGTACCCCCATTTCTATCGGAATTGTGTGAATCGATAATGCGATATTTGCCCTCATTGAATCCCAGAGGAATACTAGTCTCACTTGATGGTCCTCGTGCCAGGGCGAATACTCGAAGTTCCAATCCTGCTGCGGCGCCGTCGGCGTTGACGCCACCAGAGCAATCGCCTGATGAGAATGGAGTGAATAGCGGATAAGTGAGGCAGTTGATTTATCAAGGATGAAGGAACACCGTACCTCCATGAGGAGGAGAGAGAATAGCAGCATGGCTGCTTAGGGTAGATCGATTGGAGAGAGGGATACTGTAGACGTCCTCTTCTGGAGAAGGAACTCAACTGGAGTGAGGCTGAGAAGGGAGGAAGGGAGAGGAGGGCGAAACTCCGCCTCCAGTAGGTCTGTCTCGTCGTCTATCCTCTCCTTAGATGCACATTGCTCTCGTTGTCTATGACTAGCGAGAATGGAAGAGACGGCGATTACTATGGGAATAGAGCCCCGGAAAATCGATGGCTGTGAGAGTGAGAGCAATCATTTTTCTTATCGATTACACTTCTTTCACCCTCAAATAGGTCCTCCAGTGCCCTTTCGAGTTGTCCAAAGACTTTTGATGATGAACGCTCAACTAGTAACGTGATTTTTGATGAGACTGATTTGACGTCTCTTTCTTATCGATTATACTTCTTTTGTCCTCAAATAGGTCCTCCAGTACCCTTTGAGTTGTCCAAAGACGTTTGATGATGAACGCACAACTAGTAACGTGATTTTTGTTGAGACTGATTGGGCTATTTTTCGTTATCGATTACAATTCTTTCACCCTCAAAATAGGTCGTTCAACACTCTTTGAATTTCCCAGAGATATTACCGATGAAAACGAAGAGATGATGATTTTTGCTCGTCTTTCTTGATCAGATACGTTGCGCAATCAAAGAGGGTTTCTAAAAATTTTTGATGATAATAAATAGTGCCGTGATTTTGTGAGACTGATCGTTTCTATCAGGTTGATTCAAAAGTTTCCGCGGGTTTTTACATTTTTGCATTTCTCATCCGATCTCTCTTCATTTTTGGTCAATCAACCCACGTTCTTTTGAATACATTGAGGGCTTGCATACTCTACATAGCGCCCCTCACATCAACCCTCTCAGCTCTGTAAGGGAGGAGCAGGGCTTGACCAAAGTTTGCGTAGTAGAAAATGAAGCTCTCATTTTCTCATTCTCGTACTCAGCGGAGAGTTGAGATACAGTCGAAACGTTTTCACACACGTGAAGTACATTGACTAGTTATCCCTTTGAGCATATAACGAGGAATCGGCAACTAAAAAACCGCATGCTAGAGGCGCCTATTCTGAAATAGAGCTCTTCTGATTTTCATAGAAATCGTTTTCGTCCGACCTGTGTGTCCTTCGAATGACCCTGGGATTTCTCATATGAATGAAAGTGAAGGTCCTTGCCTGATAACCAAACGATAATATTCTTATGAAATTTCAATACTTCTATCAAGAGTATCATTTTTCTGAAAACCTACCTCTGAATTTAATCATCAAAATTTATGCACTAGGCCGCCTTCCGCCCGCCTGCCTACTTCAAAAGCTGATACTAGGTGTTCATCTGAACAAGCAACCCTAGCCCTACTACTGCAATGTTAGGCAGAGTTGGGGGATCACTCCTCGCATAGTAAAAAAATAAAATAGAGCTCACATAAATTCACTATTTGCAACATGTTTCTTCATACGCCCCACACCAAAAATTATAACTCCCCAATATCATGGTCGAGGTTTGGGGCAAAAGTGCAATAGTGAGGACCAACCCTCCCCCTAAATTATACAGTAGGAGATCTGGAGGTTGGTCACGTTGGCGAGCTTAAAAATGCAAAACAAAAACCCACGGAAACTTATGAATCAACCTAATAGCATTGATAACGTACTATGCCAATTTAAGAAGACAGTACGCTAGTGCAATGCGTTTCTTTGCATTATCAATAACTTTCGAATATTATAATTAACATATGTCGAAGACAAACAAAACAAATTATCTCTTATTTTTTTCGTAGGCTCATAAAGAGAAATCGACGAATTTCTAGCGCAAAACACTATTTAATATTATAAAAGTTTATCTACATTCTCTCGACACGTTGGGCGATGTTCAACTCTCGGATTCCTTAGCCCCTTTGGCCATTAATGATTGATTATTACAATCCGCTTTCTCTAAATGTAGATCTTATTACGTGTTTATGTTTAAAATTTAGCTAAGTTATGTTTTCCGTCACCGTGATAAGGAAAAAGGATCCATATCTGACTAGACCGTACTACTCACTTTTTCCAATCGATATTGGGATTTCAGGTTGGTCTAAACGATTTTTAGCCACCCCCCAATAGTCTTTCCGACTTTTCGTGCACATTTGTTTGCCTCAGTTCGAGAACCATTCTTTAATGGGACAGTTCCAAAGACACAATTCAATCGATTATCTTAGGATTTACAATTTTTGCAAAAGAGGGGATTTAACCTTTCAAGAACTCCATTGAAGAATAGAACACTAGTAATTGATGGAGCAGGTGTTAGGCGCCTTAGTGTCACCAAAACCTCAATACCGCGATTTTATTAGTTTTCGGTGACCATTATCCCCATTTCAACACGAATTCAATCCTAAATGGATCCGATCTAATCCCAAAGCTTATTTTCTTCACCCATTCACACACATTTTGTGAAAACTTTCTCAATTTATGCCACTTAAATCTTTCAATTTATCTCTTTCAATCATTATCATTTTCCGTCGCACTCTCAATTATCCTTGTTACTTACTTTTCTGATAGATTCCTTCTGTTAATCTGCTGCGAGGTCTTGTAAACACACTCTTCTCTTCGCACATTCTGAAATGAGTGACAATTCTGATCGGATACTGTCGGTGTTTTGGGGTTGAGAATCTTGAGAACAACTTAAATAATAAAGGCAATTTTTTGAGAATTATTGTAGATCGGTCGATTTTTTATCGTAAATTACATCCAGTAACTTTCCAACGATACTCACGCGACCTTGTACTTCATGATGCTATCAAGACTCTCAGTTTTTTCTCAATGAGTTGATCTTTGATCTCTAGTGCATCGTCAGCACAAGGAGGATCTGAAGCGCATGACAGGCCCCATTATGCATAAATCCGTTTTGATGAGGGGTTAGAGAAGGAGAGAGAGCACGCATAATAGAGAGACCTGGCAGAATCGTATAGTGGGTTGCTGTGGACTACGTTCATGGGATCGTCCCCTCTCTCCTTCCCACTCATCCCACTCCATCGAGAGACCATCGACACACTACCGTAATCTATTCGAGCTGCCATTCCTTGAACCCTATTCTTACCCTCTGCAGTATCAGTATCATCACAGGATGCCTCCCCAGTCATCCTCCACCCTTCTTCGTCTCCTTCTCTTCATGGGTTCCACTCATCTCGTCAATGCAGAGTGCCAAGCACAGATAGCAGCTGAACCGGATATCGTGAGTATCGTGAGTACGTGCGGATATCGTGTTCCTGAGAAATGAAACGATTTACCCAAAGTTCAACAGGTGAGAAGGACAAGATGGAATCGAAATGATTGCAAAGTTGGTCCTATATGTTAATAGTTGGGGCCTAAAAGTCTCTAATCCGTTTCCAAACTGAGGATGTTTCGAATGTTTTCTCACTGGGACTGACCTGACCTACATCACTCTGAACTTCGAGCTCTGTCAAATGAGGTAAAACAAGGTCAAGTGCTATTTTGATCCGATTCTCCTGAGAGCATAACAAGCCAGCAGTAGAAGAAGAAGATATTTTGGAAAGTATTTAGGCCACTCCTAAAGGAAAAAAATGACCTTAGAATACGTCTCTGCGAGATAAAACGGTACCAAAACTCATATAGAAGTTGAGCTCTCTCAAAGTTTACTGAACATTGTGGAAAAAGTCAATGATAAAATCATCGATCAAAGACTTACCTCACCAGTAATTCCAATTCCTTCACGAAACTTACGAACGCATCAATGGCTTGGTGATTCTGGAATCCGTCGTTCCAATAATGTAAATTTCTGGGAGCGATAGTAAAGATGCAACAGTAGATAGTTCTGTTAACAAAGTTGAATTTTAACAGTAAACAACAGTACTGCGAGAAAGTGTAAGAAACATGGCGAATAATGCAACAATTCGTGGCATTCAAAACAGTCTTACATAATACTTGTGGTACCACACCTGAGTAGCCGTCAGAATGTTCTCATAATTTCTGAGTCATAATGCTAACGAATTATAGGTTGAGTGACAGCATAGCATTAGCTTTGTCCAGAAAGAACTGTGAACAATCAGAGAGGACGTGGATAAAAGGGAGTGAGATGGGGGGGGGGCGATTTTTCACAATGAGCAGGCAAATGAGTTCATTCAATGGAAGAAAGTCTCACTCATGCGTGAATCAGTGACTAAGTGGAATAAATTTAGAGAGAAAAGAGAATACGTTCTTCTGTGAAAATGGTAATGAACCAAGTATTCAATTCAATTCAATGTTTATTCCGTATCAGGGGACTGTATCACAGGAAAATCACGTATTGAGTGGGTATGTGGACAGAATACGCTAGAGTGATTGAATTGCTGCCCGCGTAAGACGCCCCCCCCCTCTCGCTTATCTTATTTTCGAATCTCTCCTTGCATCTTTGGAAGGTTGGGAGCAGCCACTCAATCCATTTCGGTTTAGAGGACGTTTCGCCAATTTGAGGGTCATTGCTCCTTTCTTCCATATTCGTTAATTGATTTTCTATTTTTCCGGTCTCTCGCTATGAGTAATACATTACTTTTCACCAAAGGTAGTTATCGCTTCATGATACATTTAGCAATATGATTGGAGTGCACAAAGTTGAACTGATGCGTGACCATTTCCCTGCAAGCGCTGACAAATTGGCTTGATTCGATTCAAATTGCTTTGCTTGAATTCCTTCTAATTTTAGGTATGCAAACTAAACTCCGAGCACATTGTTCCCTCGGGCCAATGGCGAGGGAGGGGGCGGAGCCAAGGAAGACAGTTATTTTTCAGCTGTTCCGCATTGAATATCATAGTCGTTTTCAGATATTGTGATTAGCTGAAATATGAGAGGGATACATATTCGAAATCATCTTTCATCTCATACAAAATTGATATTTCGTAATTAGAAAGATTGGCCAAATTGACATACGACCGCATTCAACGCATTCAACGAGCGACTTCCCATTGAATGCATCATCAATAAAGCCCATCCTATTTTCTTTTCAGGATCCGTATCACCCGTTCTTCCGAGTGGACGCCGCCTCCCTATCTGAGCCCATTGGAATTCTGATTGATCCGCTTGACCGTCGCCCTTGCGTTGTCAGATGCGCAAAGGAACCGGAGTGCTGGGGAGTTGTGTAAGTTTATTACATGTTGTTATACAGTTAAAGTGCTTATCGAGCAAATGTTTACGCAAGATTTGTGTCTCTTTTGAGTGCAAGAGGACTTTGTTGGACCATAGCGCGTATTGATGAAACACATAAGATATTCAAACCTAAGACTTGAAATATCCAAAATGAAAAACTGTGTGTATGATACTGAATGAGTCATCTGATACGATATTGAATGAGTTATACTTGCAGACACGATGAGATTCAGAACACGTGCCAACTCTATCACAAGTTTGACGTAAGTCGAATGACATTGCGACTCCAACTTTCTGTTCGGAAATGCACAACCCATATTTTCAGACGAGATACGACTATCTGTTCGGTCCTATTACTACCTGGGAACCCAAGGGATTCCACAAAGCCACGACATTGGGTAATATCTACTACTTCTAGTGGATTACACATGGGGTAGTTAGGCATTTGAGCCTATGAGTGCTTGCCATATAGAAAAACCATGAACGTAATTGCTATCCGCTTGATCATTCGCAGTTAGTGTTATGACTCAAGGGAAGGGACAAACGGACCTTACATCCCAGTAACTCCGTTTCAGAACCATGGGGCGGAACGAAGGAGGACTATCCCAATAGAGCCGATACGAGATACAGGGGCGGACACGAAATGGCTGAGAAATATCGAGCAGTTGGTACACGTGAGTTGGCAATGGGGCTGCTTAACACGGAATACGAACTCTTGAACTGCTCAAATATCGTTCAAAGATTCTCTCAAGGTGTTCAAAGTGAGGATTCGAATGATATAAACATGTTTTCGCTCTCTCACAATTATGAAAGTTTCAGATAAAGGCATCAAGGAGTTTGGCGAGTGCTCGGCAAATGGAGAGGTGATCATTCCCGGAGGAGATCCAGGTAATTACGATAATTTCAGCAAAAATGATGAGTTCGGTAGTGTAAGACATTGTACAAATGTTGAGAGATGAGTTGGGATCGAAAAAAAAAGAATGTTGAATTGCAGAGACTGTGGACCCCTCCATTATCCAGTCTTCGTCGCCTACCACGCCCTCGGATGGAACGACAACTGACGAGCCATCGGATACACCTACTTCAACTGAAGGTGACTAAGTTGAAGTGTTTCAGTTTTTCATTATGGAGTTGTCGAGAGATAACAGTTCATATCTTTTCATAGTTCTACTTTGAAATTGTCAGCTAGTGCCGTAAGAACCTACACACATATTATCTAACTCAGACAACGAGTTCTACTTAAAACTTCAACGCTTAAAGAATTCTTTTTAAAGGTGCTCAAACATCGACAACTCCCTCAACGACTGCTACTACAGGAGAGTTGTATTTTGATTTTATTTATTTATATTTGTCGGTAACTCCGACGAGAAAAAAATGTAAATGCTTTCAGTCGTTCGGGGTTTCGTTTGTGAAAATAGAGAAAGAAAATCAATATCCGATTGTGTTTTTCTTCTGATTTTCAAGTGCTTACTTTGTAACAATCTCTAGATATATGATTTCAGTCAAGCCGAGGAGAGCCGCAGTCGTAAGGACTAAGTATCCATCGGTCACTTCCAGCATGGATATCGACTCGGGAGTCCTTGAGAACGTGCGCCCAGAGTGGCTTTCAGCGGATGTGAGCAGTTCAAGAACTAAACTATTTAACTTAAAAGGATCAAGAATCTGATGTTGGCATGAAATCCATTCATAATCAATGAAGTGAAAAGCGCAAAAAAACTGAAGAAAAAAGAGGTCTATGAATCACAACACAAATGCACATTTCAGAGAATCTACCTGACAATTGATCCCGGATGCTCCGTCACCATCAACACCAAGAGCGGACAATCGAGTGTCTTCGAAAACAATGAAGCACGCAGAAAGAACATGGATGGTCATTTCGAGAACATTATCTCAATGCTGGGGCTGTGTGTTTGAATGAGATCATTACTATTACATTATGTTCATAAGAAGGCCCGTTTGTCAAGTAATTGAACATCATTTCTCTGTTCGGATAATCTGTGTCGAAATATTCCATCTCTAAATCAAGCATGTAATATGAATAAATGAGATATTTGTGTTCTCTTTCAAGTTTGGGCGCTTGTGCTGTTTGGGGGGTCACCTCTATTTCCCCTCTCCCCTCCCTCTCCCACCTCCCTCATTTCCCCTCACCCTCCTCATTCTGATCGGTCGGAGCGCGCAAAAAGCAATCAATTTTGCAATTTCTAATTTACATTGAGCCTAATTCAATCAATTCACCCACAATTCACCCATCTAAACAAGATTAAGTGTCTCCTCTCGCAATTTTAATTTGATTTTTTACTCAGCCTATAAAAGGAGGAGACCACACGTTTTCGGTTTAGTCCATCTCTCTCCCATTCGAGGAAAGGGAGGGGAGCATTCGCCCCCGCGGACTTGGTCTCCTCCGAGAGAGGAGACCGCCCTCTCCTCTGCAGAGGAGATGAAAAGGAGAGGAGAAACAGTGGTGACCCCCCCCAACAGCACAAGCGCCCAAGTTTGCTAGTGTCAAAGCGCTTTCTTTATTTTTACTGTGTCAGCAGAGGTGAGCAACAACTATTTATAACACTGCGAATAACGCAATAATGAGAAGATTCATGGAACGCAGTGGACTGCTATGCCTTTCATTAGATCAATTTCATCTTGCTTGCCAAGACACGCAAAGTAACTTCCTTCAGTGTTACACTCGAGTACCTCTTCGTACGGGACAGGAGCACAAAGCACAGAAAACGCACCAGAATCTACAAACATGGCACTTCCTTCTTTGCAGTAGAGTCTTTTTCTGGAGTAAATCGGACTAGAACACGAGGCATCCTTGCAGTCGTCTATGTACGACGTTTCACAGATGTCTGAAAAAAAACGTTTGTTTTCGAATTCAATGTTTTCTATCAATTTATGTAAAGTCGTAGATTGATTGTTTTGCAGTGTTTTCAAAATGATCTAGCTAGAAAATCGGCCATAGTCCAGATATATTGCTTCCTTCTAAAATGTTACCGTCCGGTGGTTGTCTCATGGGTAAGCATGCCTCACTGAGGATGAAGAGACTGATGAGTGAAGCACTCAACAAAACTATCTGAAAAATATTAATGCCAGTTAACAATTTAATATCTTATAATTCAGAAATATGGACAGAGAAAATATAGTATACCACTTGAGCACTGGCCGCCGCGCATCTCATGGCTGCGGATTGATGATGATAGAGAAGGATGCCGTTCCGGCCAAAAGGCAAATCAAGTTTACGGCCAGTCTGGAATAAAGGAACATTAGTGCAAAGAGTTCGTGCTGAAAGGAGGAGATACCAGGATGGGAAAGGAGTTAGAGAACGATAAAGGATGTGGAGAGATCTCACCTTGAGAGATTGAAAAAAACAAAACGAGCTTTGCGTGGAAGAGATGCGCTGACATGGAGATAAGGACAGCCGAGCGCGAAAATTCACCTCGAATTATCGGAAGAAGACGGCAAATATGAATATTTGCATAACTATCTCTGAATGTATCAAGAACGACTGTTGAATGCGACGAAGCATTATATTCGTTATTCGCTGGTTGTTATGGTTTTATAATGGTTTGTTTGTAAGAGAAATATTTGCTAAAACGTTTTTTATGCCTTCTGTTGTTCGAGTTCCTCTTTATCAGTGCAATTGCAACACAAAAGGTGTACATATTTTCGGTGATCTTTCAGTACATAGGTTGCCTCGAGATTAAGAGCAAGAGAAAATATTTTTTCCAAGGTTAGGGCTTCGGGTTTGATTTCACTCAGCCTTCATCGATCACTTCAATAGCACCGGCCAGATAGGAAACCTCAAGGTATACTGTAGTTTCTGATTACTGATTGACATGCAAATTAGAGTGAAAACCAGGTTAGAGATAGAAGAGATAGAGAAACTGCTAGTGAGAGACAACGGGGGAAGACTTCCTAAAGAATGCGCGGTTGAAGTACAAAAAATGTTTGCCTACTTTCGTGATAAAATAAAGCGATTTCTCTCTGATTCCTTCATTTTTGGCAACAAATAATCATTGTTTGTGCGGTTTCTCTATTCCGCATGATCTTATGCTTTCCGTCCATTCAATCATCGTGATAAGAAGACTAGGATGTGGCTAAAAGATCTACTGTTCACTTTGTTTTTTTCGAAATTGAGATGTCAGCTTCGTCTGGACGGATTTAAATCGCCGTTACTTGATACATTGGCAGTCCCAGGTCGTGTTTGACAGTCTTGCGTACATGTTGACATTCCGTGTATTTTTGATTCGCTTTTTCAAACTTAAGATATGATATTCTATTATCGTTATTGTCTAGTTAGGAATCCATAAACTTTTCGAGTTGCTTTTGCCATGCCAGGAGCGGTAAGACAAACATCTATCTATTGCTTCCCTTCGTCTCCCGATTTAGCGTATTCGCAAAGAAGGGAGTGCATCTTTCAAGAACTAAATTGAGGTTTCTGCAATTTTAGAGCTTTTTAAAGTTGAAGGAGTAGTTAGCAATGGAAATTGAAAGATCAGATGCGAAGCGCCTCAGTGTCCGTGGATCCTCTATTGTGTGGTGCGATCATTGCCCCTCAATATGGTTCCAATTCGAGTACCGACCGTCAGATTTCCAAATGCTCCTCAATAGATCTGATCGGATCTTAAACGACCACTCTCAATATTTCCGGTCACTTCCTTAATTGCTGGCACTCAATGCCTTCACTTCATCTATCTCTATCAGTGACATGAATGGCCGCATTCTCTATTTCACAGGAAGCAAGTTAATGAAGATGATGAATTTTGCTAACCTCTCTGATAGCTTCCTTGTTATGAATGCTGTGAGGTCTTGCATGCGCGCGATTCACTCATTCGGAAATGTGTTTCAATTTTGATAGTCGGTTGCCGCTCTATTGGGATTGAGAGTATTGAGGACAATTCAAAAATATTTACATTTTCGTAAATAGATCTCAATGGTACTAGTTTATTTTTACCATCCAATAGGGTTTTCTACGTTGCGCATGTAGTACATTCCTTTTTATTATTTTGCATAGGCGTGAAACTTAACTTTTTGTTCACCCCTCTTTGGAGAGAACGAAAACCAGAACGGGAGTTGGATGAAATCAGAACAGGATTAGTAATCGAATAAGCGTTTCTCGTACCTCTCCGATAGACTCCTCTGCGAATCTTTTAAGCGAGCCAATGACACGCATTCTGAAATTAAATAACTGTTGTGAACGAACATACTCGCTAATGGTTGCGCGAAATGGAATACTGACTGCAGTAAAAAAAGTGCCTGAAAATGAACAGATGGATCAAATTCTGGATCAAATTTTGACCAAAGCTTGGATGAAACATCTGTAGGTAGCTCAAATCAGCAAGATTCCTCATTGCTTCACGGCCAAAATATTAATGATTCGGCGGGGATAAATCTAAGAAAAACGGGGGCAATGTAAACAGACTTTTGATGGAGTGATAAAGTTGAAAGCATAATGGGCGTGAATTTCCAATGAAGGACTCTCACTCATGCGTGCATCTGTGGAATAAATTTGGACCAATAGACAGCATGAGATCATTCGTGTCGTAAAGGTAATGGACCGCCCAAGTAGCAAGCATTACATGTAGAGTTTCGAAGAGCTTCGAGCATGAGCCACACAAAACGCGGAGTTTATCTCATCCTCGAATCTCTCTTTGAATTGCCGGTGGCTTGGGAGAAGAAGATACGATCTAGAGACCTCTAATGACGGCACATATACGGCCTAGCCATTCAAACCTTCTCATTTTAGAGGACGTTTCCCTGTTTGGGGGGCATTGTTTTTTTTCTCATTCACCTATTGGTTCCCCTTTTTGGTCTCAACGATCCACTGCATATTTTCTCTGTGTCTAGAGAGGATAGTGGCTTATTTCCAAATGCGCCAAATAAATATTTCATTGTATTCCACCAATGCAATTGATAGTGCTGAAACATAATATAACAATAATATATTTATAAAATGCGCAATAACAAAAATACGGCAATTTAAAAATTCAAAACTCGAGACGTCACTTTACAGTATGCCGAGGTTAGAGTTGTGTTTAGAGTTGGGTCAGACTTAATATTTTATTTTTACTGTTTTCGCTATTTTTAATCATTTTGATGATTTTTTTCTTTCAAAAAATCATCTGTTCACTTATAAGTACAATCACCTCTTCACTGGAGTTAGAGAACGAAGATCTTTATGTATGGACGCTACACAAGAATAAAACAACAGTCAACGCGCGACATTCAAGCGAAGGTTTGACTATTTCCGAGTCGGTATTTTGGCGAATGCTGGTAACGAGCGTGGAGCTAGTGATAAGGGCTTAACAATAAACATAGCCAGCTTAAACGGGAAGAGCGAGTATAGCCAGGACAGAGCCAAAACCATTCAGCGGTAAAGGTGATCATGACGAAATCAGAATTAACCATGAGATTAGCGGATCATGAGGGTTTCAAAGATTAGATACATGAGCTACGATGTATTTGCCATCAAAGAAATAATAATTGATCAGCAGTAATACCTATAAATCAATAAACAAAAATGGCGAAGAAAAAGTAGTCAGTTCGTGATAATCGAATTTTTCTGTCTTATTGAAAACACACCACGTTCACACCACGTCACTTCACTATGACGGGCGCTGTCCTCTCTATCTGTGTCTCTTAATATCAATCCCGTCCGCGTTCGCCATCTCATGGATATCAGCAATTGATGAAATTTCATAAAATTAGGATGAAAAATAATCTCCGCCCGCGTTTTCCCTTCGACCAATGGTGCGGTGAATGGTTTTTTGGTGTGACTATGTTATGAAAGCTACCTTATCATAAAATTGTCACTTAATCGTAAAGAATATAATAAGCGTTTATTTTTCAGGATCCGCTTCACCCGTTCTTTAAAGTGGACAGTTCCTGCCTCTCCGACCTAATTTTTGCCGAGATTCCGGATATCGTGAAGAAACAATGTGTGCGCGAGAGAGGTGGAATGCTGGGGAGTTGTGGGTGTACTTTCTATATTATATATTTCTATATTATATATTTCTATATTTCTATATTCTATACTATATATATCTCGCGCACACATTGTTTCTTCACGATATCCGGAATCTCGGCAAAAATTAGGTCGGAGAGGCAGGAACTGTCCACTTTAAAGAACGGGTGAAGCGGATCCTGAAAAATAAACGCTTATTATATTCTTTACGATTAAGTGACAATTTTATGATAAGGTAGCTTTCATAACATAGTCACACCAAAAAACCATTCACCGCACCATTGGTCGAAGGGAAAACGCGGGCGGAGATTATTTTTCATCCTAATTTTATGAAATTTCATCAATTGCTGATATCCATGAGATGGCGAACGCGGACGGGATTGATATTAAGAGACACAGATAGAGAGGACAGCGCCCGTCATAGTGAAGTGACGTGGTGTGAACGTGGTGTGTTTTCAATAAGACAGAAAAATTCGATTATCACGAACTGACTACTTTTTCTTCGCCATTTTTGTTTATTGATTTATAGGTATTACTGCTGATCAATTATTATTTCTTTGATGGCAAATACATCGTAGCTCATGTATCTAATCTTTGAAACCCTCATGATCCGCTAATCTCATGGTTAATTCTGATTTCGTCATGATCACCTTTACCGCTGAATGGTTTTGGCTCTGTCCTGGCTATACTCGCTCTTCCCGTTTAAGCTGGCTATGTTTATTGTTAAGCCCTTATCACTAGCTCCACGCTCGTTACCAGCATTCGCCAAAATACCGACTCGGAAATAGTCAAACCTTCGCTTGAATGTCGCGCGTTGACTGTTGTTTTATTCTTGTGTAGCGTCCATACATAAAGATCTTCGTTCTCTAACTCCAGTGAAGAGGTGATTGTACTTATAAGTGAACAGATGATTTTTTGAAAGAAAAAAATCATCAAAATGATTAAAAATAGCGAAAACAGTAAAAATAAAATATTAAGTCTGACCCAACTCTAAACACAACTCTAACCTCGGCATACTGTAAAGTGACGTCTCGAGTTTTGAATTTTTAAATTGCCGTATTTTTGTTATTGCGCATTTTATAAATATATTATTGTTATATTATGTTTCAGCACTATCAATTGCATTGGTGGAATACAATGAAATATTTATTTGGCGCATTTGGAAATAAGCCACTATCCTCTCTAGACACAGAGAAAATATGCAGTGGATCGTTGAGACCAAAAAGGGGAACCAATAGGTGAATGAGAAAAAAAACAATGCCCCCCAAACAGGGAAACGTCCTCTAAAATGAGAAGGTTTGAATGGCTAGGCCGTATATGTGCCGTCATTAGAGGTCTCTAGATCGTATCTTCTTCTCCCAAGCCACCGGCAATTCAAAGAGAGATTCGAGGATGAGATAAACTCCGCGTTTTGTGTGGCTCATGCTCGAAGCTCTTCGAAACTCTACATGTAATGCTTGCTACTTGGGCGGTCCATTACCTTTACGACACGAATGATCTCATGCTGTCTATTGGTCCAAATTTATTCCACAGATGCACGCATGAGTGAGAGTCCTTCATTGGAAATTCACGCCCATTATGCTTTCAACTTTATCACTCCATCAAAAGTCTGTTTACATTGCCCCCGTTTTTCTTAGATTTATCCCCGCCGAATCATTAATATTTTGGCCGTGAAGCAATGAGGAATCTTGCTGATTTGAGCTACCTACAGATGTTTCATCCAAGCTTTGGTCAAAATTTGATCCAGAATTTGATCCATCTGTTCATTTTCAGGCACTTTTTTTACTGCAGTCAGTATTCCATTTCGCGCAACCATTAGCGAGTATGTTCGTTCACAACAGTTATTTAATTTCAGAATGCGTGTCATTGGCTCGCTTAAAAGATTCGCAGAGGAGTCTATCGGAGAGGTACGAGAAACGCTTATTCGATTACTAATCCTGTTCTGATTTCATCCAACTCCCGTTCTGGTTTTCGTTCTCTCCAAAGAGGGGTGAACAAAAAGTTAAGTTTCACGCCTATGCAAAATAATAAAAAGGAATGTACTACATGCGCAACGTAGAAAACCCTATTGGATGGTAAAAATAAACTAGTACCATTGAGATCTATTTACGAAAATGTAAATATTTTTGAATTGTCCTCAATACTCTCAATCCCAATAGAGCGGCAACCGACTATCAAAATTGAAACACATTTCCGAATGAGTGAATCGCGCGCATGCAAGACCTCACAGCATTCATAACAAGGAAGCTATCAGAGAGGTTAGCAAAATTCATCATCTTCATTAACTTGCTTCCTGTGAAATAGAGAATGCGGCCATTCATGTCACTGATAGAGATAGATGAAGTGAAGGCATTGAGTGCCAGCAATTAAGGAAGTGACCGGAAATATTGAGAGTGGTCGTTTAAGATCCGATCAGATCTATTGAGGAGCATTTGGAAATCTGACGGTCGGTACTCGAATTGGAACCATATTGAGGGGCAATGATCGCACCACACAATAGAGGATCCACGGACACTGAGGCGCTTCGCATCTGATCTTTCAATTTCCATTGCTAACTACTCCTTCAACTTTAAAAAGCTCTAAAATTGCAGAAACCTCAATTTAGTTCTTGAAAGATGCACTCCCTTCTTTGCGAATACGCTAAATCGGGAGACGAAGGGAAGCAATAGATAGATGTTTGTCTTACCGCTCCTGGCATGGCAAAAGCAACTCGAAAAGTTTATGGATTCCTAACTAGACAATAACGATAATAGAATATCATATCTTAAGTTTGAAAAAGCGAATCAAAAATACACGGAATGTCAACATGTACGCAAGACTGTCAAACACGACCTGGGACTGCCAATGTATCAAGTAACGGCGATTTAAATCCGTCCAGACGAAGCTGACATCTCAATTTCGAAAAAAACAAAGTGAACAGTAGATCTTTTAGCCACATCCTAGTCTTCTTATCACGATGATTGAATGGACGGAAAGCATAAGATCATGCGGAATAGAGAAACCGCACAAACAATGATTATTTGTTG
This sequence comes from Pristionchus japonicus, assembly GCA_900490845.1. Classification (NCBI taxonomy): domain Eukaryota; kingdom Metazoa; phylum Nematoda; class Chromadorea; order Rhabditida; family Neodiplogasteridae; genus Pristionchus; species Pristionchus japonicus. The sequence continues at coordinate 16,391 of LS502961.1, forward strand.
CCAAAAATGAAGGAATCAGAGAGAAATCGCTTTATTTTATCACGAAAGTAGGCAAACATTTTTTGTACTTCAACCGCGCATTCTTTAGGAAGTCTTCCCCCGTTGTCTCTCACTAGCAGTTTCTCTATCTCTTCTATCTCTAACCTGGTTTTCACTCTAATTTGCATGCCAATCAGTAATCAGAAACTACAGTATACCTTGAGGTTTCCTATCTGGCCGGTGCTATTGAAGTGATCGATGAAGGCTGAGTGAAATCAAACCCGAAGCCCTAACCTTGGAAAAAATATTTTCTCTTGCTCTTAATCTCGAGGCAACCTATGTACTGAAAGATCACCGAAAATATGTACACCTTTTGTGTTGCAATTGCACTGATAAAGAGGAACTCGAACAACAGAAGGCATAAAAAACGTTTTAGCAAATATTTCTCTTACAAACAAACCATTATAAAACCATAACAACCAGCGAATAACGAATATAATGCTTCGTCGCATTCAACAGTCGTTCTTGATACATTCAGAGATAGTTATGCAAATATTCATATTTGCCGTCTTCTTCCGATAATTCGAGGTGAATTTTCGCGCTCGGCTGTCCTTATCTCCATGTCAGCGCATCTCTTCCACGCAAAGCTCGTTTTGTTTTTTTCAATCTCTCAAGGTGAGATCTCTCCACATCCTTTATCGTTCTCTAACTCCTTTCCCATCCTGGTATCTCCTCCTTTCAGCACGAACTCTTTGCACTAATGTTCCTTTATTCCAGACTGGCCGTAAACTTGATTTGCCTTTTGGCCGGAACGGCATCCTTCTCTATCATCATCAATCCGCAGCCATGAGATGCGCGGCGGCCAGTGCTCAAGTGGTATACTATATTTTCTCTGTCCATATTTCTGAATTATAAGATATTAAATTGTTAACTGGCATTAATATTTTTCAGATAGTTTTGTTGAGTGCTTCACTCATCAGTCTCTTCATCCTCAGTGAGGCATGCTTACCCATGAGACAACCACCGGACGGTAACATTTTAGAAGGAAGCAATATATCTGGACTATGGCCGATTTTCTAGCTAGATCATTTTGAAAACACTGCAAAACAATCAATCTACGACTTTACATAAATTGATAGAAAACATTGAATTCGAAAACAAACGTTTTTTTTCAGACATCTGTGAAACGTCGTACATAGACGACTGCAAGGATGCCTCGTGTTCTAGTCCGATTTACTCCAGAAAAAGACTCTACTGCAAAGAAGGAAGTGCCATGTTTGTAGATTCTGGTGCGTTTTCTGTGCTTTGTGCTCCTGTCCCGTACGAAGAGGTACTCGAGTGTAACACTGAAGGAAGTTACTTTGCGTGTCTTGGCAAGCAAGATGAAATTGATCTAATGAAAGGCATAGCAGTCCACTGCGTTCCATGAATCTTCTCATTATTGCGTTATTCGCAGTGTTATAAATAGTTGTTGCTCACCTCTGCTGACACAGTAAAAATAAAGAAAGCGCTTTGACACTAGCAAACTTGGGCGCTTGTGCTGTTGGGGGGGGTCACCACTGTTTCTCCTCTCCTTTTCATCTCCTCTGCAGAGGAGAGGGCGGTCTCCTCTCTCGGAGGAGACCAAGTCCGCGGGGGCGAATGCTCCCCTCCCTTTCCTCGAATGGGAGAGAGATGGACTAAACCGAAAACGTGTGGTCTCCTCCTTTTATAGGCTGAGTAAAAAATCAAATTAAAATTGCGAGAGGAGACACTTAATCTTGTTTAGATGGGTGAATTGTGGGTGAATTGATTGAATTAGGCTCAATGTAAATTAGAAATTGCAAAATTGATTGCTTTTTGCGCGCTCCGACCGATCAGAATGAGGAGGGTGAGGGGAAATGAGGGAGGTGGGAGAGGGAGGGGAGAGGGGAAATAGAGGTGACCCCCCAAACAGCACAAGCGCCCAAACTTGAAAGAGAACACAAATATCTCATTTATTCATATTACATGCTTGATTTAGAGATGGAATATTTCGACACAGATTATCCGAACAGAGAAATGATGTTCAATTACTTGACAAACGGGCCTTCTTATGAACATAATGTAATAGTAATGATCTCATTCAAACACACAGCCCCAGCATTGAGATAATGTTCTCGAAATGACCATCCATGTTCTTTCTGCGTGCTTCATTGTTTTCGAAGACACTCGATTGTCCGCTCTTGGTGTTGATGGTGACGGAGCATCCGGGATCAATTGTCAGGTAGATTCTCTGAAATGTGCATTTGTGTTGTGATTCATAGACCTCTTTTTTCTTCAGTTTTTTTGCGCTTTTCACTTCATTGATTATGAATGGATTTCATGCCAACATCAGATTCTTGATCCTTTTAAGTTAAATAGTTTAGTTCTTGAACTGCTCACATCCGCTGAAAGCCACTCTGGGCGCACGTTCTCAAGGACTCCCGAGTCGATATCCATGCTGGAAGTGACCGATGGATACTTAGTCCTTACGACTGCGGCTCTCCTCGGCTTGACTGAAATCATATATCTAGAGATTGTTACAAAGTAAGCACTTGAAAATCAGAAGAAAAACACAATCGGATATTGATTTTCTTTCTCTATTTTCACAAACGAAACCCCGAACGACTGAAAGCATTTACATTTTTTTCTCGTCGGAGTTACCGACAAATATAAATAAATAAAATCAAAATACAACTCTCCTGTAGTAGCAGTCGTTGAGGGAGTTGTCGATGTTTGAGCACCTTTAAAAAGAATTCTTTAAGCGTTGAAGTTTTAAGTAGAACTCGTTGTCTGAGTTAGATAATATGTGTGTAGGTTCTTACGGCACTAGCTGACAATTTCAAAGTAGAACTATGAAAAGATATGAACTGTTATCTCTCGACAACTCCATAATGAAAAACTGAAACACTTCAACTTAGTCACCTTCAGTTGAAGTAGGTGTATCCGATGGCTCGTCAGTTGTCGTTCCATCCGAGGGCGTGGTAGGCGACGAAGACTGGATAATGGAGGGGTCCACAGTCTCTGCAATTCAACATTCTTTTTTTTTCGATCCCAACTCATCTCTCAACATTTGTACAATGTCTTACACTACCGAACTCATCATTTTTGCTGAAATTATCGTAATTACCTGGATCTCCTCCGGGAATGATCACCTCTCCATTTGCCGAGCACTCGCCAAACTCCTTGATGCCTTTATCTGAAACTTTCATAATTGTGAGAGAGCGAAAACATGTTTATATCATTCGAATCCTCACTTTGAACACCTTGAGAGAATCTTTGAACGATATTTGAGCAGTTCAAGAGTTCGTATTCCGTGTTAAGCAGCCCCATTGCCAACTCACGTGTACCAACTGCTCGATATTTCTCAGCCATTTCGTGTCCGCCCCTGTATCTCGTATCGGCTCTATTGGGATAGTCCTCCTTCGTTCCGCCCCATGGTTCTGAAACGGAGTTACTGGGATGTAAGGTCCGTTTGTCCCTTCCCTTGAGTCATAACACTAACTGCGAATGATCAAGCGGATAGCAATTACGTTCATGGTTTTTCTATATGGCAAGCACTCATAGGCTCAAATGCCTAACTACCCCATGTGTAATCCACTAGAAGTAGTAGATATTACCCAATGTCGTGGCTTTGTGGAATCCCTTGGGTTCCCAGGTAGTAATAGGACCGAACAGATAGTCGTATCTCGTCTGAAAATATGGGTTGTGCATTTCCGAACAGAAAGTTGGAGTCGCAATGTCATTCGACTTACGTCAAACTTGTGATAGAGTTGGCACGTGTTCTGAATCTCATCGTGTCTGCAAGTATAACTCATTCAATATCGTATCAGATGACTCATTCAGTATCATACACACAGTTTTTCATTTTGGATATTTCAAGTCTTAGGTTTGAATATCTTATGTGTTTCATCAATACGCGCTATGGTCCAACAAAGTCCTCTTGCACTCAAAAGAGACACAAATCTTGCGTAAACATTTGCTCGATAAGCACTTTAACTGTATAACAACATGTAATAAACTTACACAACTCCCCAGCACTCCGGTTCCTTTGCGCATCTGACAACGCAAGGGCGACGGTCAAGCGGATCAATCAGAATTCCAATGGGCTCAGATAGGGAGGCGGCGTCCACTCGGAAGAACGGGTGATACGGATCCTGAAAAGAAAATAGGATGGGCTTTATTGATGATGCATTCAATGGGAAGTCGCTCGTTGAATGCGTTGAATGCGGTCGTATGTCAATTTGGCCAATCTTTCTAATTACGAAATATCAATTTTGTATGAGATGAAAGATGATTTCGAATATGTATCCCTCTCATATTTCAGCTAATCACAATATCTGAAAACGACTATGATATTCAATGCGGAACAGCTGAAAAATAACTGTCTTCCTTGGCTCCGCCCCCTCCCTCGCCATTGGCCCGAGGGAACAATGTGCTCGGAGTTTAGTTTGCATACCTAAAATTAGAAGGAATTCAAGCAAAGCAATTTGAATCGAATCAAGCCAATTTGTCAGCGCTTGCAGGGAAATGGTCACGCATCAGTTCAACTTTGTGCACTCCAATCATATTGCTAAATGTATCATGAAGCGATAACTACCTTTGGTGAAAAGTAATGTATTACTCATAGCGAGAGACCGGAAAAATAGAAAATCAATTAACGAATATGGAAGAAAGGAGCAATGACCCTCAAATTGGCGAAACGTCCTCTAAACCGAAATGGATTGAGTGGCTGCTCCCAACCTTCCAAAGATGCAAGGAGAGATTCGAAAATAAGATAAGCGAGAGGGGGGGGGCGTCTTACGCGGGCAGCAATTCAATCACTCTAGCGTATTCTGTCCACATACCCACTCAATACGTGATTTTCCTGTGATACAGTCCCCTGATACGGAATAAACATTGAATTGAATTGAATACTTGGTTCATTACCATTTTCACAGAAGAACGTATTCTCTTTTCTCTCTAAATTTATTCCACTTAGTCACTGATTCACGCATGAGTGAGACTTTCTTCCATTGAATGAACTCATTTGCCTGCTCATTGTGAAAAATCGCCCCCCCCCCATCTCACTCCCTTTTATCCACGTCCTCTCTGATTGTTCACAGTTCTTTCTGGACAAAGCTAATGCTATGCTGTCACTCAACCTATAATTCGTTAGCATTATGACTCAGAAATTATGAGAACATTCTGACGGCTACTCAGGTGTGGTACCACAAGTATTATGTAAGACTGTTTTGAATGCCACGAATTGTTGCATTATTCGCCATGTTTCTTACACTTTCTCGCAGTACTGTTGTTTACTGTTAAAATTCAACTTTGTTAACAGAACTATCTACTGTTGCATCTTTACTATCGCTCCCAGAAATTTACATTATTGGAACGACGGATTCCAGAATCACCAAGCCATTGATGCGTTCGTAAGTTTCGTGAAGGAATTGGAATTACTGGTGAGGTAAGTCTTTGATCGATGATTTTATCATTGACTTTTTCCACAATGTTCAGTAAACTTTGAGAGAGCTCAACTTCTATATGAGTTTTGGTACCGTTTTATCTCGCAGAGACGTATTCTAAGGTCATTTTTTTCCTTTAGGAGTGGCCTAAATACTTTCCAAAATATCTTCTTCTTCTACTGCTGGCTTGTTATGCTCTCAGGAGAATCGGATCAAAATAGCACTTGACCTTGTTTTACCTCATTTGACAGAGCTCGAAGTTCAGAGTGATGTAGGTCAGGTCAGTCCCAGTGAGAAAACATTCGAAACATCCTCAGTTTGGAAACGGATTAGAGACTTTTAGGCCCCAACTATTAACATATAGGACCAACTTTGCAATCATTTCGATTCCATCTTGTCCTTCTCACCTGTTGAACTTTGGGTAAATCGTTTCATTTCTCAGGAACACGATATCCGCACGTACTCACGATACTCACGATATCCGGTTCAGCTGCTATCTGTGCTTGGCACTCTGCATTGACGAGATGAGTGGAACCCATGAAGAGAAGGAGACGAAGAAGGGTGGAGGATGACTGGGGAGGCATCCTGTGATGATACTGATACTGCAGAGGGTAAGAATAGGGTTCAAGGAATGGCAGCTCGAATAGATTACGGTAGTGTGTCGATGGTCTCTCGATGGAGTGGGATGAGTGGGAAGGAGAGAGGGGACGATCCCATGAACGTAGTCCACAGCAACCCACTATACGATTCTGCCAGGTCTCTCTATTATGCGTGCTCTCTCTCCTTCTCTAACCCCTCATCAAAACGGATTTATGCATAATGGGGCCTGTCATGCGCTTCAGATCCTCCTTGTGCTGACGATGCACTAGAGATCAAAGATCAACTCATTGAGAAAAAACTGAGAGTCTTGATAGCATCATGAAGTACAAGGTCGCGTGAGTATCGTTGGAAAGTTACTGGATGTAATTTACGATAAAAAATCGACCGATCTACAATAATTCTCAAAAAATTGCCTTTATTATTTAAGTTGTTCTCAAGATTCTCAACCCCAAAACACCGACAGTATCCGATCAGAATTGTCACTCATTTCAGAATGTGCGAAGAGAAGAGTGTGTTTACAAGACCTCGCAGCAGATTAACAGAAGGAATCTATCAGAAAAGTAAGTAACAAGGATAATTGAGAGTGCGACGGAAAATGATAATGATTGAAAGAGATAAATTGAAAGATTTAAGTGGCATAAATTGAGAAAGTTTTCACAAAATGTGTGTGAATGGGTGAAGAAAATGAACTTTGGGATTGGATCGGATCCGTTTAGGAGTGAATCCGTGTTCAAATGGGAATAATGGTCGCCGAAAACTCATAAAATCGCGGTATTGAGGTTTTGGTGACACTAAGGCGCCTAACACCTGCTCCATCAATTGCAAGTGTACTATCCTTAAATGGAGTTTTTGAAAGGTGCACTCCCCTCTTTTGCAAAAACTGTTAATCCTAGAATAATCGATTGAATTGTGGTGATGGATCTGCACTAGGGTTGGATGGGGGAGACGAGAAGAGAGAGGCGAGGTCATTTGCATGATCTACCCTCTTCCCTCGGCGAGACTCAAGGGTCGGAACAGTTGGAACAAAGTCGGAACAAGCCATCCGAGAACCGACTCCTGATCCGACTTTTCACTCTCGAGGGCAAGCCACCGAGTCGATTCCACACTGTTTCGGGTGGACCGATAATTATGGACCGAGTCGATCCTCGAGGTCGGAATTCCGACTGGCTCGACCCGATCTCACCAACCCTAATCTGTACCATTAAAGAATGGTTCTCGAACTGAGGCAATTAAAAGTGCACGAAAAGTCGAAAAGACTATTTGGGGTCGGCTCAAAATCGTTTAGACAAAACTGACATCCCAATATTGATTGGAAAAAAGAGAGTAGTACGGACTAGTCTAATGTGGATCCCTTTTTCCTTATCACGGTGACGGAAAACATAACTTAGACACATAATAAAACACATAATAAGATCTACATTTAGCGGATTTTAAAAATCGATTATTAATGGTCAAAGGGGCTAAGGAATCCGAGAGTTGAACATCGCCCAACATTTCGAGAGAAATTAGCTGAACTCTTATAAAATTAAATAGTGGTTTGAGCTGGAAATTCGTCGATTTCTCTTAATCATTTCACAAAAAAATATGCGATAAATTGTTTTGCCTGGCTTATTAAAATATTCGAACGTTATTGATGATGCAAAGAGCCGCATTGCACTAGTGTATTGTCTTCTTGAAGAGGAATAGTACGTTATCAATGCTAAAAACCATAGGTCTCACAAAATCAAGGCACTATTTATTATCATCGAAAATTATTATAAACGTTCTTTGATTGCGCGACATATCTGAGAAAGACACTGAAACGATAACAATTATCGCAAAATTATCTCACAAAAATCATCGTATCCTTGGTCTTTCATCGGTTAATGTCTCTGGGAAATTCAAAGAGTGTTAGACGACTTATTTGAGGGTGAAAGAATTGTACTCGATACCGAAAATTTGTTGAGGCGAAGTGGTGTGGTGGTCAACAAGAGAAAATTGGTGGTGGCTAGATCATGCGGTAAAGTAGGCCCGAAGAAGAGATTAGGCCCTCCGGACAGAATTGGACTTGAAACTTCACTGGCGTAGCAGTGATGTCCCGCATGACTTCGTGTGCCTTGAATAACGGGATAGCTCTACCTTTACCTAACGAAAATTCGTTCAATCAGTCTCATCAAAAATCACGTTACTAGTTGAGCGTTCATCATCAAAAGTCTTTGGACAACTCGAAAGGGCACTGGAGGACCTATTTGAGGGTGAAAGAAGTGTAATCGATAAGAAAAATGATTGCTCTCACTCTCACAGCCATCGATTTTCCGGGGCTCTATTCCCATAGTAATCGCCGTCTCTTCCATTCTCGCTAGTCATAGACAACGAGAGCAATGTGCATCTAAGGAGAGGATAGACGACGAGACAGACCTACTGGAGGCGGAGTTTCGCCCTCCTCTCCCTTCCTCCCTTCTCAGCCTCACTCCAGTTGAGTTCCTTCTCCAGAAGAGGACGTCTACAGTATCCCTCTCTCCAATCGATCTACCCTAAGCAGCCATGCTGCTATTCTCTCTCCTCCTCATGGAGGTACGGTGTTCCTTCATCCTTGATAAATCAACTGCCTCACTTATCCGCTATTCACTCCATTCTCATCAGGCGATTGCTCTGGTGGCGTCAACGCCGACGGCGCCGCAGCAGGATTGGAACTTCGAGTATTCGCCCTGGCACGAGGACCATCAAGTGAGACTAGTATTCCTCTGGGATTCAATGAGGGCAAATATCGCATTATCGATTCACACAATTCCGATAGAAATGGGGGTACGGTAGTGGTGACGTGTCATAACAATTTTGGCCGAAGCCGTTTGCAATGAGAAAGAGGATGGAATTGGAAGAGTGGGGCCAAGTGGGGAAAGGAATGGGCATTGGAACAGGTTCTGAGGCGTCTCATCCACTCGTCCTCATCTTCCTTCAGCTTCATCATCATCGTTCCGATTGATGTTTCAGAATCTCCCTCTCTGATTCAGAATCGCCAACGTCGACGAGCATCGATTTCTGCATCGCCCAATTGACTGCATTTTCCACTCAAATATAACTGCGATGCGTCGCGTAATCAAATTGCGATGCGTCGCGTGATAAAATTGCGATGCGTCGCGTTGTGTACCGTAATCTCTCCTGCGATGCGTCGCGTTAACCCCCCCCCCCTTCCCGCGACCTACCATAATCCCCTCTGATCATCGAAACAAACCTCTCCACCAGGTAGGAGTGGGCGCCCGTTGCTAGGATCCGATCCCGTGCGTTGCTAGGTCTCACGCCCATGGGTTGCTATGTTTGGATCCCATAGGTTGCTAAGTTCCCATCTCATCCCATGACTGATCATTGGATGGTTTGGTGGAACGGAAGTGTAGGCAAACAAGGAAGTGGATGGGATAGTCAATGATAGGATCCAGCAAACCGCTCATCATTAGACCAAAGGACCCTCTCATATCATGACTCCCTTCCGTCCATTGCTAACTGGCTCGGATACCTAACCTGACCCAACCATCAATGACTCTTTCAATGAGCTTTGGTCGGCCTGTAGAGAAACCATGCCTGAACCTTTCACTGATCTTTGGTCGTCCTGTAGAGAAACCATGCCTGAACCTTTCACTGATCTTTGGTCGCCCTGTAGAGAAACCATGCCTGACTCTTTCCCTGATCTTTGGTCGCCCTGTGGAGAAACCTTGCCTGAACCTTTCACTGATCTTTGGTCGCCCTGTTGAGAAACCATGCCTGCGCCTTTCACTGATCTTTGGACGCCCTGTAGAGAAACCATGCCTGACTCTTTCCCTGATCTTTGGTCGCCCTGT
>LS502992.1:0-19559 GCA_900490845.1 Pristionchus japonicus
CCCCCTTTCCAAAATTTATTCATTTCATTTCTATCCGCTCATTCATTCTTGCATTGTAGCGCGTTCTCGTGGTAAGTTTGTACGCGCGTAATAATTTCACATTTCAGGCATGGTTTCAAACATGAATAAATTCGACAGAACTCCTGTCCAAAAGCGTGATTCAAAACATATAACATCACTAGTCGCAGCTCTCCCTTATGACCAATCGCTCGCCATTCCTCCTGGACCTAAAATTAAAGGAGATCATCATTATACAACGCTTAAAACTAGCAGAGGTACTGCTATTGTATTTCAAGGACCTCTTACCTTCTTGGGAAATTACTTCCCCTCACCTATCACCACAGAAGACCACCAGTATCCATCCGTCGAGCATGCCTTCCAACATCGTAAAGCAGGTAGCATCGGGTGCGAGTAGACGAACCTTTAATTTCAATGTTCAGTTCTATTTGGAGACGAAAAAACGGCAGAAGCAATCCTCAAGGCGCACACCCCTCACAAAGCCAAGCAGCTCGGCAGGGAGGTCTTCCACTTTGACAAGGAAAAGTGGGACAGAGAATGTCTACAGGCAATGATTCAGGCGGTCTGGTTAAAGGTACAACCCCACACACATTTAACGATCTACCGTATCCCTTTTCAGTTCACTCAAAATGCTAGGCTGACACACGCACTCCTAAGAACGGGTACATCAATGCCAGTCGAGGCCGGAGGTTACGACACCATGTAAGACTCAAAAACGTGTCATGACACGTAACAGCAACAATTTCAGATGGGCATGTGGTATCGATCGTAGGGATACACGTATTGTTGATGTGGATCGCTGGATCGGTGCCAACCTGATGGGAAAGATTCTCTACTGTATTCGCGCTCGACTGGCCAAGATTGTCAAAGCACAGCGCCCTCCTAGACCTGTTAAACCTGTTCCACCCCCTGACAGGGAGGAGCTCCCTCCGACCCTCCCCCAGCCGGTGGGCGGGGCTACCTCTCCCTCGCCTCAGGCAGTGGGCGGAGCTTATCTCACCAGTCCAGTCCTACAAGACCGAACCAATTCATTCTCTCACCATGCAGTCAGCCCAGCTAGACGAGTTCCTCATCCCTCCACCCCCTCCCCCGGTGTTCACCGATACCCAAATCGAGTCAACGGGTTTCACCCCCGAACCGATTCAAGCCCCTACGGATTTCTCCCACATGAACCTGCAGCCCCCTCTCGCCCAAGAGGTCACCGAGATCCCTCTTCCACCACCCCAGTTCGTCGCCCCTCTGCCCTACGCATCCGTCGCCTCTGTCGCCAATGCCGACCCTACCAGTGCCGTTGCAAACCCGTGCCCCAAGCCGCCTCGTCCGTTGGTACGCTTAATTCAAATTTTAATTGATTTGATACACTGCCTACCGTAATATTTATCCCTAACATTGCAGACTAAAAATCAATGGGCCCTAGCGCCCAGAGGGGTCCATGTTATGCTCTGCGGGCCCTGCCTCAGTTCCTTCAAGAGGGAGCCATCGTCGACCAATGAGATTGGACAAGTACTCACTATAGTTGCATGTTATGAGTGCGTTAAGCGTAACAGACACGCTAGGTTTGAATACAACTAGTTTATTCTCCCTCACTGACTAGTACTCTCTCTCTCTCTCTCTCTATTATTATTATTAATTATGAATACCGTACTCTTACACGATATCATGACCAATTATCCTACACCTCCTAGCTATTTCTTGGGTGTATTCCCCTCTAACCAGATTCCTACCACTATTCCAAGAAAAAGTTGTGGATTTATTGTTAATGTCGATAAATCTTCCATGCCAGGATCGCACTGGTTCTCTGTCCACATTACACGTTCAAACATTTATGTATTCGACAGTTTTGGTACCCTGCCTACAGTAATCAGGAGCTGGATCAATAGATTGGCTAGAAAAGGGAGTAAGCGTCATGTGCACTACAATGGTGTGCCACACCAGAGTACAGATGAAGTCACTTGCGGTGGCTATGCGGTGTACGCTCTATGCGAAATGTCTAGGGGCCGGAGATTAAAGTCGGTAGTAGACGACTTTTGTGCAACACTATACGACGATGCGTTTATCCGTCGATACCTACAGCAAGTGCACAAGGTTAAAATACCCCTCACTCTTTAATCTGCAGTCATCATGTCCGGTCGGCTTTTCAAACACAGGCGCTTCCTGCAAGATTTATCGCAAAATCCAGACCTCATTCGCACTGCTACACCCGCGCAGATCGGTTGTATTGTCGAAATTCTCCATAATATCGGAAAAATAGCTTTCACCGCCAAGGAAAAGCGCAATCTCGCCAAACATCTAGCTCTAATCAAGCAAATCGCGACCATTCGCAAGGCCGCCCGAGCGCGCGATTCATTAGTTCAACACGGAGGCGCTATACTACCCGCTCTCATTCCTGCCGCCCTCTCTCTTCTTCTCTCTTCTCTATAAGTTGTACAAACATGTCACTCGCGCACACAACCAAGTTCAAACTAATGCCCATGATTGCACTCAGCAAGGACGACGCGACGTTAGATCAAGCACAGGAGACTCTACTCAAACTTCTCAAAGACAAAGCAATACCTACTGCTCACAAACGTGCACTCTACGAAGATCTCATCAAACGAGTGGACAACTTCAAACTGGATCTAAACACGCGCCAATTACCTGCAGTCGTCACAGCAGTACCACAAGTAGTCGAAAACCAGCCTATCCCTCCCCCTGCTATTGCACCTCCCGCCAGGCAACCGCGTGGGCGCGCACGTCAACCTCGCAGGCCCCGAGCCGTTGGTCAAGCACGCGCGAGACACCCCGCAGCTCGACAGCCACACCTACTACCCCCTGCAGTTGCCCTACAACAAGCACCGCCCGCGCAGCAGGTCGCACCAGCCCAGCTGCACGCCAATCCACCTCAACCTGTACCACACCCACCTCCACAACTCCCTCCGGGACAGTTAGCCGCACCTGCAGCTGCAGCGGCCGCACTCGCCGCAGCTCAGGGTCCTCTTCCTCCTCCTCGTCCTCGCACTCCGCCGCGACTGCCTCAAAGAAGAGTTTATAGACGACGTTTAGAAGATCAAGAACCAATTATACCATTGAGACAGGGACGCCCAGTCAAACGTAAAGCTGACGAAGCCCTACCCGCAAGACCCGCTCCTAATTTGCCACGTCTAATCATTCCGCGTCCTCGAATACTTCATCTTGCACGTCACCCTCCACTCCCTAGACCACCCGTCGGTCACATGATTCCGCGTGCAATTCAAGCCCGCAATTTACAAGCTAGAAAGCGCGCCACGCCGCAAGAACCCACACTTTACACACCAGGAGAACCGGGCAGTAAGAGATTCCACCGTGGTGCAGGAAGGTTCCGCGTTGCTAGCTGGTAAGACATGGCGAAAAGGCGCAACAAGAAATCAAAGTCACAGCGTGCCACCCCGCGCCAGGTACCGATTTCCGATGAGGACAGGCTGCAGGATGCATACTTTAACCTTGACAGACCTACCGCCTTTTCTTCAGTTTCAAATGTGGCCAAAAGAGCGCAAGTACCAATTTCTAAAGCTCAAGGATGGATGCAAGAACAGGATGTGTACACTTTACATAAAAATTATCGTAAAACGTTTGTTAGACGGAAAGTTTACGCCCCAGGCTTGCTGCATACTCTACACGCCGACCTGGCCGACATGCAGCAGCTTGCGAAAGCAAATGATGGTTATCGCTACTTTTTAATTGTCGTGGATTGTTATTCAAGAAAGTTTTTCGCCGAGCCTGTAAAAAGTAAAACAGCAGTGGATATGGAACGCGCATTCAATAGTATCTTTGACGGCTGGCTGCCCACAGGACTGGTAACCGACCGTGGGATGGAGTTTTACGCTGCAAAGATGAAATCATACTTTAATCGTCTCAATATTAACCATTATTCAGTTAAATCTGAAGTAAAAAGCTCCCTTGCGGAAAGAGGGATTCGCACAATCAAAACGCGCATGTTCAAAGCAATGACCTATGCAAATACTCATCGATGGATCGATATTCTACCCAAAATCGTGTCAGGGATTAACGACTCGGTCAACCGAACTCTGGGGCGAACACCAAACTCAATCCAAGACGGTGACCTAGACGACCCACGCGTACCTGCAATCGTCAAACCTAAATTTGCAGTGGGGGATACTGTAAGAATTCTAAAGTATCGTACCACTTTCGAAAAAGGATACCTACCCAATTTCACCGAGGAGTTGTTCGTAATTTCGGCTGTAAAAGCGACTCACCATCCGCCCTACTTCAAACTGTGCGACCTCCGAGGCGAGCCTGTAGATGGAACGTTTTATGCAGAAGAATTGGTGAAAAGTGTAAACACGCAACAGGTATACAAGGTAGAAGAGGTATTGCAAGAGAGACGGTACAGAGGCAAGAAGCAATTTCTTGTCAAATGGATGGGTTATGGACCAGAATTTAATAGTTGGATCGACGCAAAGGACATTACTACTCTACCCCAGGCCTCATATAGCTCATAGTCTGTATTATACGCACGATAAATATATTTATACTGTTACAAATGTGTACAATTTATAGAATAGAGTCGAGTACAGGCACACGGTCGTGACTAATTCTGAGTTCTGATGAGAACTCTGCGAAGACAACACAATAAATACCGCCTGCGGGCACGGGATTGGCAAAACTTATGCGCAAACTTGTCTCGCCCACTTTTAGCAGGTCCCTACTATCATTATCCTGGGCATTGGGAGAGACATCGAAACCGAACAGGGTATAACCATTGCGATATTGATTCAAAGTTATTCCATTACTCTCCCCACTCCTCGTGTATCCTAGCGTCTCTTGCAGCGCAAGATAGGCACGACCGCATCTGCCATTTGGAAAGTCGAGCTGCCAGCTTCTAAGAGGGAGAGTGTCCGAGCCCATATCCAGAAATATCTCACTCACGCCAAACGGTCTAAAGTCAAAGGGGTTGGTTGCGATAGAACCATTAAAGTTTGCAGCTGCAACGAAACCACAAATCAGTCGTCTTGGAGTTCCAGAAGTGAACAGCTTCTGTTCAGGTGCGTGAGTTCTTCCGGCACTCACAAAGAAGCTGCGGGTCTGCACAGAGTTTAACTGGTAGGCAAAAGTCTTTTGCTCTCTCAACATGGTATCGATTGCCAGCATGGTCGCGTCATGGCAAGTAAGTTGGCGGGAAAGAAACACGAGATCCTCTATAACTAGAGAATAAATTTGTTGACCAGCCCCTGCTCGTTGTTGAATTCTAAAAGCATCTGAAGCAGGGTGAAGTACCAAGCGAAAATCGATATATGGCAAAAGAGCTCGTGGTTGCTGGAAGAGATCAGCGCTGATAGGTGCGATAAATTCCATTGTGGCACTACCCGCAGCCCATTCGCAACGAGTAGCATAACCAGGATCAGCCACAGCAGCAGGATCCTCCTCATCCGTGTAACCTGCTAGTCCGAGCTGAGTCCGCTTGTAATCGGGCGAATTTCCGCAAACTGATTGAATATAAGCACGGTAGGGATAAAGGACGCCAGAATCAAACACTTGAACACCTGATATGAACGCTTGTACTTGGCGGAACATTGTTTGACCCATTAGATTTATTGGGCCAAAAGGATTGGCAGCAGGAGCGGGAATTCTGGCCCCTGCTCCATCACGGATCGAGCATCGCACTAGAATATTACTGCGCTGAAGGTCGATAAAATTCTTGCTGTTGCTTATGCGAAACTCGAACGGAACCGTTTGAACGCTATTACTAGTTGAAATTTCAACTACGCGACTGCTTTCTACACCGACGTTCGTAATCGGGACCGTGAAGAAGTCTATTTCAGCTGGAACAGAACGACTGGTATCGTTGTCAATCTTGAACATGGTAAACGACCGCTCGCTGTCACTGCACAAGTGTGAAATGAACCAAATTTACTGCTCAACCCTACTTTTAGCGCGCGCTTTTATTCCTAGGGTTAGGACCTAGGGTAGGTTCTGCTTTGCTCTGCCCTCTGCAATCGAGGGTCAGTGTGTAACACTGGCCCTCTCACTAGACCTACAAATCAATTAAAAATAAATAATTAAATAATAAAGAGTAAAAGTAAATAAATAAATAAAAAGTACGCAAACGAGAGCAAACCAAACGGATGGCAGAGCGTCCCGCGCAAATTCAAAGGTGGCGCCTACAGTATGCCGGAACCGATAAACAGTTGCCACGGTATGGAATAGCCACACTGAACCTAGCAGTCGAACTAAATAGGATGATAAACAAGGTGGACAGTGTAAATAAATACAAAACAAGAGGAAACTAAATGGATGCGAGAGCGTGCCACGCTAATTCAAATGTTTTGCGCGTATCAGAGGTTGCCATCAGTTCAAAACCTGGAAAGGCGGGCAATAGAGTGAGTAACACTGAGCGTGTCACTATACCTGCAAATCAATGCAAAAGGAATTATTAAATTAAAACAAGGAGAGTAAATAAATAAAAAGTACGCAAACGAGAGCAAAGCAAATGGATGCCAGAGTGTCCCGCGCAAGTTTAAACGTGGCGCCTACAGTATGTCAGAGCCGGTAAACACTTTGACAAGGTATGCAATAAGCAGAGTGAAGCTAGCAGTGCAACTAAATAAGAGTAGAAACCTTGTAGCCATCGCAAATAAATAATTAAAAACACGCAGACAGGAGGAAACTAAACGGTTGGTAGAGCGTGCCAGGATAATTCAAATGTTCGGCGTACATGTTTCAGGCTATCAGAGTTACCTATCAGTTCTAAACTTGTCAAGGCGGGCGAAAGAGGCTCAGTGAGTAACACTACAACAAGGTGCGAGTAAAGGTTGTAAGCTATACAAATGCCTAAATAGATTATAACCCGCAAAAACATGAAACAATGGTAAATTAATGGACGTAAGAGTCACCCGAGACTTCAGTTCGCGATTCTCCGGCTCTACAGTACTCTCGAACCAGAGCCGGAGCCGGCCGAGAGTATAACCTTGGAACTTTGCCAAGACCGTTGGCGCGAACTTTTCGCGCGCCATTATCTCGGCGGTTGTTTTTCAAAACATCGTAATGTCCTGCCCTCTGAATGCAAAACTCGTCCAGGGCATGTGTTTCTGTAAAGAGGGCTTCGTCCGCAACGGGACACTGAAGATGTGTGGTGAGTCAATCTATTAATTATTATTATTTTCAACTAGTAATTTCCAGTGCCCGTCGATGCCCTTCCCTCGACGGTGAATCCGCGCCTCGACGGCGTCGACTCCTCGCCGCTTCTCATCGTCCTTCTCTCCGTGATCTCAGGCGTGCTCCTCTTCTCTCTCGTCCTCAACTGTTGGCTCTTCTCCCGATCGGTTAGTTGTATTAATTAATTAATTACTCTTGTTGTTACCTAACCATTGTTATTTACTCTTTTATTTATCCAACCTTCAGCGTCACACCTCGATCCGTCGTCTCTCCGCGCCATCGATCGAGTCGGATCCTGAGGGAGGACTGACCAATCCGGTCTTCGAAGCCGAGGACGAGTGATCGATCGATCGGATACCGTAACCCTTTCCCTTTTCCCTGGTCAATTTTCGCCTACTAAAGGAATCCGAAATACTTTTGCATTCAAAAATGAAGCCCCCTCGCTTATCACTTGTTATCTAGTAGTTTAAGTCACTCTGTTAGTACGAGCTAAAAGTTCGTTAGAACTAGTTTAGCTCTGACTCACGTATGTAGTACGAGGTAAAAGTTCGTTAGAACTAGTTTATCTCTGACTCACGTGTGTGTAGTACGAGGTAAATACTAGTTGTTTAAAACCGTGTAGAGAAAAGATAAATAAAGTTTTTATCTCCTAATAATAATTATTGTAATTACAGTGTACACGTATCTAGAAACCGAACGGCAAGCGATATGCGGATAAGGGGTCGTTACCGACAACTGTAAACTTATTATTAACGTGCTGGACAGTTTTGCTGCTTTCTACCGTCTTGAGGTAACCTATTTCGGGTCTGACAATGTTGATTTGAGGGACCCTAATCTTGAACGGTTCCTCATTAGGATTCAAATGACTAGTAACAACCCGTTCAAGACCGTCAAAGCACAAGTCTTTCGTATTTGCACTCTGATACACGCCTTTAGACTTGATAATCACATCATCCTCATCACTAGTTGACCCCGACAGCTGATCACATGTGCGTTTTCGAGAAAGCTTATAACCGTAGGATTTCGGCCCATTACAAATAATTTTGCTAATGATTCTATCCTCTGGAACCTCGTCCGATAGGTCTCCCAAGAAACCAGTCAGCTTTGATTGCAGAGGATTGGGCTCGCCATCCTTGCACATGTAGATCAGGCTATCGGTATCATTATAAATTAACCTATCATGACCTACAATTTGCATCAATTCATACAATTTCAATCTCCCCAAACTTGTGACCCTGCTAGCATGATGGAGTGCTGCGTAGCGGCTGCTGTGCCGGGTTTCCGTCACGGGCGCATGGGCAACGAATATTTTGTCCTCAAACGTTTTCCACATGTGGATTGCGCGTCCAGGATTGAGTGCGATTTCGGTCATCTTCTCCAGGTCCACAAACTCCCTCGTAATTAGATCGTCCCTCTGGGCGAACTTCCCCCCTGAAATCAATAATCATGATTACTGTAGTCCAACTAGGTCAGATTTAATACTCGGGGGTTACGGTAGTCCAACTAGGTTAGATTTAAACCTCGGGAGTTACGGTAGTCCAACTAGGTCAGATTTAAACCTCGGGGAGTTACGGTAGTCCAACTAGGTCAGATTTAAAACTCGAGGGATACGGTAGTCCAACTAGGTCAGATTTAAACCTCGAGGTTACGGTAGTCAGATTTAAAACTCTACGATTATTTTATAAATGATTTAAAGTACTTAAATAGAGAGTTAAGTATCAACTTCGAAATAAATCGCATTGATTTATTTAGCTTAATCTCCCGAGGGTCGATATCCAGGCCCATCTGATCGCGATAGCGGGCGAGATAAGCAGGACGATCTTCTTCTTTAATCTGGGGAGGCCATCCAGACGAGATGAGCTGTAGTTTACCGCGCATTATTGGCGTCCTTTAACCAGGGGGTAAGCTTGCCTTTAGGCGGAAAAAGGTGCGAATGTAGTCAGTGTAAATTCCATCTTTCCACTGTTCTTCCGGCCAATGCCAAACCTAAATCGACTTCTTTAAATTTAAATTCTCCATTCGTCTACAGTACCTCGTCCAGTCGGAGCACCTTGTAACCTAGAGTTAGAGCCAATCGCAATTCATTGTCGCACCATGTCCCGTTCTGCAATGTGATTATCGATTTTTTCCAGTCAAACTAGCGTAGTTACCAGGGCACGTTCGGCGTCAGAGTGCGTGCAGACGGCGCGCTCGTCGTTGATTTTAGCACAGAGGGCACATAGTGGAAATGTGAGTCGGGATTCAATACGATACGGCAAGAGAGGAATTTTCAGACCTTTTGGAGGGAGAATTCTGCACTTAATTATTCCTTGAAACGGCAGATTATCCACTTGATCTTGTGTGAATCGTATTAAAACGCGTGGCTCGCCGACGGGGAACTTGTTGAAAAACATGACTGAGGGATAGAGACTTAAAAGCACTGTTAATTCACGGTTTTCGCATTGTTTTTTACCTGACAATATCAAGGTAGTAGATGACGTCGTTCGGTCCGACCTCTTGAATGTACCTGAATCATCTCTCTCTTTCAGTCTGCTTTTCGTTTTTTAGCTTACTTCCATGATTCGGTCCTACCACCACACAGGCTCTCCCGAATTTGGAGACACAGATTTTCCGATACCTGCAAAGATACGGTAAGTATACGGTAAGAGTAAATGAAGAGTATACGGTAAGAGCATGCGTACTAACATCACACTCATCGAAGAAGGCCTTCATCTCTGCATCCTCTTCGAGCATCTTGCGCAGCTTGCATTCCCACATAACCTCGACATTGTGCCTAGTTCTCAATGCCTGCTCACGAGTGATTGTATTCTGATAGAGGGTTTTCATAGTGAACCCGCTAATCGGATTCAACTCATTCCCCTCTGGAAAACAAGTTTCACACCCGTGATGTAGACAACCGTTAAACTCAAAACAAGTTCCTTTTCCGTCTGGATCGAAAGCATCGACGTAGTAGCGCTTTCCGGCGATGGTGATGCACTGTAATTGAGACCTGGACTTGATAAACTATCCAAGTTTGCTACTAACCGTCTCTCCTCCACCTCGAAGCTTGTGATTGAGGACCTTCTTCTTGGTATGCTCCAACCATTTAATCCACTGTTAATAAAGCATTGTGTGCATGTGTGAAATTGCGTGAATTTTCTTACTTTGAGTGCGATTGCGCTCTGCCGTAGTGAATTGAATCCCATCCCCATTTCCGGTAAGTAAACCATGTCCTTTGCATTTGCATAATTGTATCTGAGTATTCGAATGCATTGTAACACGGATTCTACTGATTACCTGTGAAGGAAGACTGCATAGCTCGCGATGGTGAATGCCTGAATGTATAAATTGTCCTGCCTTGCAATTCAGATTTCGGACTCACGTTACTCAGAGGACACCAACCGCTAGCGTTTGTCAGCGTTTCGGAGAATTTGATTAGCCCGTTCAATAACACATTAACATCCTGCCTGTAATGGTACTCAATCGATGGGTTACGGTAGCGACACGCACCGGCAATATTTGATCAACTCATTCTTCATATTGAAACGATATCCTTCTATCGCATCCGTCATTCTCTTCATCTCGGCATATTCAGCCTCCCTCTTTGGATTCATCTCTCCATAAAAGTCCTTATGAGGCAGTCCCAATTCATCATAATCGTAGTACTTGGGATGGTTCTGTAATAACCCTTGCATCATTAACCCCTCTTATAGCTCAGGAACAGATGGTCGGCACTGGCTTATCCCTCTTTGAAAGAGGCGAGCCCCCTGTTGCGCAACTGTCACAATGACCGGGCATGACCGCCAGGTGACAGATGTGGTATACGGTAGGTATACGGTAAGATTTGAAGTCCCGCCCAAATGCTAAATACAGTAAATGGAATCAGGGATACTGTAAGATTTGAAACCCGCGCCAAGATTACGGTAATGAGCTACCAGCAAGTACGGAAATACACCCTTCTCCCCGCACTCGAGTTCCAGATGCTTGCTCATGTCTCCGAGTGAACACGTGATTAATCTGAATGAGAATTGAAGAGAGAGTAGAGACCACCGACAGCTCACTTGAATGAATCTCGGAATTGAATGGAATTGACACGTCTGCCCTTCACAGTAATTCCAATAATCGCACGTGAATCAATAATCCACTGAATATCGATCCTCTTCTTCAGCAGAGTGGTAACGAGGAAATGGGAATCGTATCTATAAAGACAGTGAATAGACTTTTAATCTACTCAAAGCCACTGAAAAATTTAAAATCACTCGCTTGCTAGAGTTGTGTGCGAAAAAGACTCTGTCATTCATTCGCTTATCAGTCAGTGCAAACTCGAGAAACTCGGCAATGACCTGAATTGCAGGATAATTCATCATCATTCAACGAATGTCTACTCGAAACCTTGTACTCCTCGTCATCCTTCTCTGCCCATTTGAAGGTGCGTTCTTTTTCTACTCCACAATTCTGACAATCGAAATCCTCTTCCTTCTTATTGCATAGATAACATTTCCAGGCAACACACACTAGATTGACCTTGTGCTTCACATCGATTTTCTCACCGGGCAGAGCTTGCACCGCTTCGCTGTAATTCAAGTTTTTAAATTCTTTACCTTTTATTCTTGCTGCTCACCTGTCCCATGCCGCCCACTTCCAGGCAGCCTGTCGCTCCTTTGCCTTCTGCTTGTGCTTCAGCGTCACTTCAGCCCACGTGCACAGCTCCGTTCGCAGATGGAACCTTACACAGCGCGAACACATGAAAGTAAGCATTGAAATTGTAAAATTGTAAAAATAGGTACCAATTGCCCTTCTTGCAGTCGTGAGTCGGAGTATTATTCCGATTCCACGTCATTCTACATTCGCTGCAATGTTTGATGACGTTGCAACGGCAGCTTCTTCCGGGGCCGTCAATGTTCTTGTGACGATCGTGGCATGCTTGAGAATTGAAAGTGAAACCACAGTCTGAATGTACCCATTGATCCTTGAGATAAAGTGTGAGAGAGCCGATACTAACCATCGCAGTGAATATTAGCAGTTCCAGTATTGCATTCGACATCTCCCTGGCCCGAACATTTACGACACGTCATTTCGCACATAAACAATCAATAATCTAGTTTCAATTTAACCAGTCAAATATCGTACCTGTGATTAGTTCTTCTATCCGGCTTGCAGCAATGGGTGCAAAAGAACGAATCGTAGATACCATGGATTGATCGAAGTAGATTAAAGTCTTCATCACACTGCGAGATGGGAATCACGTCATTATGATAATTCTCTCCCTTCCACTCGAGCAGTTTGCACCGACGAGCACGATTCTGTAGGAGCGAGGTGAGAACAGCAGAAACACTCTCTTCATTTCACACGCTCTCTCGCACTGTCAGACAGAGCGAGAGAGCGTGTGAAATGGAGAGAGAGTGAGACCTTACCTCATTAAAGAACATGATCCGCATTCCGATCGTATCCAAATGCTCCTGAATTGCAGGCAGGTGATCGATGCCGTAGAAGCCCAGATTCGTAGGGATGCGACACGCTTCGAGAAGGTAGAGAGTACGCTGGTTGACCTCGTCGATATTGCGCTTCTTTCCCGCCTATGCAATGAACAGTGAACCTTTTTCGAACCATTCAAAGTCTCACTCCGGTAATGAAACGACGACATTTATTCATCCCTTCGTAATCCGGACTGTCCATCGGCACGATTCCCACGAAATTGTTTACAGAAAGTCCGTGATACTTTTTACGATATCTCTCAAAGATGGCTCTCTCCACTCCGAGCAGGATTGCACTGATGAGTCGATGACGCTTCTGAAAAAGAAACCTATCGTACCCTAGAGGAGAAAGTGTGCGCTGAACGCGCAAAGTCACGCTAAACGCTTGAGATTGCAAGCCCTAGAGGGGTCAATCACTAGTGCCTAGGTTGTTTGATAGTATCAGTAGGAATGTAGGGGAAAATAGGGAGAAATTGCGCTCATTCTTTCAGATGCTCACATCACAATGAAGAGATATCACTGGCGCATCCTTCGAGCCGTCTGCACGTCTCGGCATGGTTGATTGTACACTTGCACTGCTTGAGGTAAGCGAGCTTTCCTGAAAGTGTTTCGAAATCGTAGACAGGGAGGGAGAGGAGGAGGGTATAAAAGGGAGTGAGACACAACCGCTTCTCAGTCATGCTTGCTGCGCTTGTGAGAGCTTGCGGTGTGAGAGCGAGGAGGCGTTGCCTGTTTTAGAGTAGGCGGGGCTTCTTTAAGGGGGCGGAGTCTAGGAATTGTCGATTTTCACGTGTTGGGTTGAATTTCGAAATTGAATGAATAAATTTTCAGCCATGCCTGCAAGTTCGCAGGATCGCGACAAATTTGATGTGACTACTCGTGAAGGTCTCGCCAACTGGATCGACTTGCACATTGAGTGAGTCTAAATAATTAAAATTACCGTCTAACTTCTTCTTTCATTTCAGACTCTTTGGTAACGTTGCCCTCACGCGTCTCATCGACATGCTCGAGCTGCTCTACCCTGATGTGTATGTCTGGAAACCGCGAGACTTTGCCGAGTTTATCGTCAAGGAGATTGACAACGTAGAACTATACGTCAACAACAAAACGGTCAGAGTATCTAAATTCCGCTAGGAGTAGTATTGTTATCAGGTTCGACTTGTGATAATATTACTTCAACGTCAAATCTGTCATTGAATGTGAGAGGTTTTTGCGATTGGATCATACCCTCAATGTTTCTAGCAATTTGTAATCCAGCTGTATTCTTATGAGGACCTCTGTTTACATAAATAAATCTGCCTTTTGACATTGTTAGATGATCGTGTGACACCTGAAGCAAGTATAACCAGTCGGGTGGTAATGCACCGACATAATTATCTAGTAGGGCTTGGAGAGCAACTGCAAATCGTTGACTGTCGGGTAAAGTGGGAAATTCTCGTTGGCTTAGTCGGAATCCGGTAAAGGTTAGGGTGTAGCCACGTCCGAGTCTGCTGACAACGATGTCGTCCACGTGAAACTCATCCTCATTTGGATCTATAAATCGATCGATAAGAGTGTCAGAAAGCTAAACATTATTACCTGCAGGATTCATGGTGGCGCGCGTGAGTGTAGACGCTGATTTACGACGTGCACCTCTTCTGTTGCCTGTCTAACCGTGAACTGACCCTCGCAATAGGCTCCCTGCTGAGATGACCCTTGCTCTTTTCCAATCGCGCTTCTCTCGTTCATCATCTGTTCCCTCTCGTTGTCTCTCCCTCTCTCACTCTCGCCATCTCTTGCGCTTCTTGCAGTCTTCATTCTTTTGACCCACCTGACACTGTCCGGTTGTGTCGAGATGTCCTCCGCCTCCTTTCGGAGCGCGTTTTCCTCGATGCCTACCTCTACGCCTCCTCTCCCGGCCGGTCATCCGCTCGCTAATGTGAAGCTCCCCTTCCGCAATGAGGTACGCTTTGCTACGGTTGTGAAACATAGTTACGACTACTTGTAGGAGGCCGGTGTGCATTCTACACCTAAAGTAGGTCGACATTTCTCTCTACTCGACGTGAGTGAAAAGTGTGCGGGTGTGGGTTTGTAACATTTCATGTTCAGGGCCGAAAATTGACAATTAAAAAGCCTACTAATTCTGATCCACCGGTGCCCAAGAAGCGTCGTCCGTTTGCTGCAATCCAGGAGAATGTCGATCTTGAGTCCATACAGGTACAATTACAGTAAAGATTTACAGTGTGTGAATATTGAAATTAAAGATGCCTGTACTTTCGATGGCTACTGCCCCACCGCCTCCGCCTCCTCCTCCTACTACGACTCTGCGCTCTCCGGGGGATGGTGCTTCTTCCATCCCTCCCCCTCCGCCTCCTCCTCCTAATGCAGTAGCCTCTAATCCTGCAGCTCCTCAGCCGACTCTCGCTAGTGCTCTAGATGCTGAATCTTCTATTATCGATGCAAACGTGGTACAGTTGAACAAATTATAATGATTTCGAGAGTGAGGCTTTGCAGGACTTTAGCGACATCTTTGCTACTCTCGAGAACGAGGAATTACTTGCTGCGGTGAGCAGACTAAACAATGGGTAATTGATAAAGAGTGCGTTTCAGAGAGGAGAGATTGGCAAACTCAAGGCCAGAGTTGAAAAACTCGAGAATCGCAATTCCCGCCAGGCAGCTAAAATCGAAGAGTTGGAGAAGGAACTGCAGAAGGGGGAAAAGGCTCGAAAGTTGTATGAACTGGAGAAGGAGCGAGAGAAGAACGTGCGGGAGTTTTTGAGGAATGAGTGCGAGGTATGGGAGTTGGAGCAGGGGGAAAGGGGGTAAAATGCGTACATTACAGAGGCAATTGAAAACGCTGAAGCGCGAGACTGAGATGATGACCGCCGCAAGGGAGAAGATCCTAAAGTTTAATTCGGAGCAGATGGTTCTAGTGGAGGAGGCTGAGCGACGTTGGATGAGTTTGATG
Source organism: Pristionchus japonicus (assembly GCA_900490845.1). Classification (NCBI taxonomy): domain Eukaryota; kingdom Metazoa; phylum Nematoda; class Chromadorea; order Rhabditida; family Neodiplogasteridae; genus Pristionchus; species Pristionchus japonicus. The sequence goes on from LS502992.1 coordinate 15,550, forward strand.
AATGGATCGGACAATATCGAGCGAGAGGTGAGAATAGGAAAGTGAAGGCGTAGTAATTGAATAAATTTTTAGATGGAGATGAAGGCAATTGAGTTTCGCGAAAGACTCTGGTGTAATGAAAACCAGGTAAGAGGGAACATGAAATTTAGTGGAAATGAAATAAAGTTACAGATGGACATCGAGATTCTGGAGAAGAGCACAAAGACGGACAATGCGAAGCAGCCGATCCGCCCGGTAAGAAGCGATTCCAAGTTTAGAGGTATACTTGGGAATGGTATTGCAGATGGCGAGTAGCTCAATGGCGAGGGCAATTGCCCAGATGGAGGATGAGGATGACAATGACTTTGCGCCATCGTCATCGAAGAGGCGTAAAAATGGAGAGAACAAGGAGAACGAAACGAAGCGCAACACCCGCTGAAGGTTATCACCCTCTCATGCCCCATTCTATTCAATTAACCAACTCTGTATTAATAATGACCATTTATCTTTCAATTACAATAATCGTGCGTATGAAATAAAGGAATTGCATGTTTGACCTATGAGATGTAATGGAGTCTCTTGAGATTAGGCCTCTTGCATCTTTTTCCCACACCGACCAGATTTCTAACTTGTTCTCTCCCGTGTTGCTTGGCAGATTCTTTGAAGGACTTGCCCGCTGCAACATCTGACGCCACACCTGCTAGACCCGAAACGAGACTCTGTCCGACAACGCTGTTTAGAAACTTTGGAATCACTCTCCATACTTTACCTAGGAAGCTACCGATGCTTCCTCCTCTCTGCCATTTTTTACCGGAATGGAAGGCTATAGCTGAACCACCAGATTGATGCGATTTAAAGATTTTGATCCAGTCCTCGCTGTCGGCATTGTACGTAGTATACTTCATTGCACGACCGTTCAGTACGAATGCACAGTGTGAAAATGATTAGGTTTTACGTTTTATGTGCAGCACGCAGACGCAGGTTCCATGATGGAAGCGGACGAGCTCTCCATATTCGTTTCTAATTTCGATATGGATCGAGTTGATTATTCCAGTTCTGCATTTGTAATATCTGATGGGTGAAAATACTGAATTGCATGTGGTACCGTAACCTCCGTTCACTGGAACAATTCTTAGTAGGTTTGCAGTGGTGTTGCCGACAATGTTGAATTCTACGACGTCCGTCAGAATATGGAGTGTGTTGGTTCCTGCTTGAGTGGTCGGTGCATACTTGCCCCAGGCCCGATCGGTGATTTCGGACTGGTCATAGCCTAACAGGTACTGTAACCCCTTGGAGAGTTTTACACTAGACACTGATTCAGTGTGGATGCTAATTACAATTCTTTGAATGAATGAATCATAGCCAACAATGACAGGCCTTTCGGCTGTAGGTTCTAACACATCAAAACCAGCCTCTTCCTGTCCAAGGGAACGGAGCAACGCTTCTGGGCTATAACCGTAAGAAAGTCCCACTCTCTCACCAATTACACGTACCCGATTATCGGTAGGTCCTTCTGGCCGATGAAAAATGGGTGCCATTGGCGGGACGGGTGGCGGTTCCTTTGGTTGATGGGTCTCTCCGTAAACTGGTACCATATTAGGATCAGAAAGAAGGTAGGTCATTTTAACATTTTTTAGAGGTTTGAATGCATGCTGCCCTACTTCATTTTTGGGAAAAATTGTATCGCCCTCTACAGTATCCATCCGCACTTGTTGTTCTTCTTCTTCCTCACCGTCAATTTCCATTTCCATAGACTCGTGAAAGTAAAAGGGTGGTGAATCTGCGTGCACTGAAACGTCAATCTGTGGAGCTTCCGTAGTCTCTTGGGCGGGAAGAGCAGTAGGAGCTACAGTAGTCTCAGGTTCGAATCCATTTGAGGGTAGGGGGGTTGGAGCTACAGTAGTCTCAGGTTCAAATCCGTTTGATTGTAGGGCAGACGAAGGAGGCTCAGTGGGGACAGGTGTTTCCGAGTCACCTCCGCTCTCATTAGACGGTTCAAAAGCGGCTCCCTGTGACGCGGCCTCAGTAGACGCAATAGCGGGTGGCGCAATAGTAGTTACATTAGCAGGTGTGGGTATGGTCGTGGATTGAACGGGTGGGGGTACGGTAGTTGCTTGGACGGGTGGGGGTACGGTAGTTGCTTGCACAGGTGGGGCAATGGTAGTGCCAGCTGGTTGTGCGGGTGGCGCATTGTCAGTCTCGCTCGGGTCAGGGTCTGGTTCGAATCCGTCGGGTGCAAATCCGTCTTGCGCATTAAATTCCGATTCAGTGTTTGTACTTCGCTTAGATCTTTTTCTCACTTGTAGTACTTTATCTAGAACAGAGACTAGCTTGTCGGGTGTTTCATAATTGCCAGGTGGTACGTAATACACTGAAACTTGGCCATTCTTGAATTGCACTTCAATGGGTAATGCATCCGGAATAGTATCGGCAGAGTTGACGTAGAGAATTTCAGCGAGACCACAGAGCCAATCACCGTGAAGGTTGAGAACCTGCGGTAGTGTAGTCACATAGTTACTTATGGTATTGTCAGCTCCTTCTACGTTACTTGGAAGTGTGATGAAATACTCATCCTCCTGGTGCGTTGCCGCCATTTAGAGGAAATGGAATGAGAAGTGCAAGACTGCTAGAGAGAAGCCCAAACCAGATTTCGAAATGTGTATCCTTTTTCAGCGTGAGATTGAAAACTGAAACAGCAACCACAATTGCAAGTACGGTACACTGGAAGATGAAGAGCAACCGCTCTCTATTCATACAGATGAAAAGAATGACTCAGTTTAGTAAAGGTTCATGACGGAGTGCGGTCGTTTCTTCTTTAGAACACCATTTTCCCTTATCATAACAGGGTCGACTTCAACTGGCAAGAGCGAGTGGCTGTGTCGGCTCATCAAAGAGTCGGGCAAACTCTTTGATCGTCCTCTGAAACGGATATTGTGGTGTTTTGGTATAAGCACAAATAAGCATGAAGAGTTTAGAAGAGATGATCGTTTCATATTACACGAGGGATTGCCTGATATGGCGCTAATCGATCAAATTTGTGACATGGAAGGTGATGGCTGTCTACTGGTATTGGATGACCTTGCTTCAGAGTGTGCAAAGAATCCAGACTTGGTAAATAATCTCTACTCGCGTGTTTCACACCATCGCTGTATTTCAGTTGTTTCGATAGTTCAAAACCTCTACAGTTTCCCCCGTACTGCACGAATGAATGCATCCTACATTACTATAATGAAGACAACCAATGATAGCAACTTTTTGCACAGCCTAGGGCGTCAATTGTTTGACAAGTCTAGATATAGGGCATTTATAGAATCTTACCTAGACGCAACACGTGACCCTTTCGGGTATCTGCTCCTGGATTTGAATCCACGCAGTAACGACGACTGCAGACTACTGACAGATATTTGGGATGGAACCCCAACTGTTTATTGCCCTAAAAAGACGTAATTTGTAATTGAAATGCTGATAAAGAATGTAAAAGTATAGTGTGTGTCTTGGTTAGAGAGAACCCTGCCTGTGGGCATTGAGTACCCCGTGGGTTGATTCTGATTGAAAGTTTTAATTGCAATACTCTCAGATTTGAATATGTCGAATTTGAAAATGAAATGGTGAATTGTGAAGGGGCGTGGTTTGAAGGACGGAGGAGGGCGTGGCTTGGGTGAGAGAGAGTGAACCAGTCGAGTGGTAGTCGTCAGTGGAGTGTGGTCGTGTCTGCAATTGGTCCTTGGGTATTGCCAATCTTCTGTTATTTCGCATTAGTTTACAGTCACACCTTGAGACTGCTGTGAACTATTTCGAAATAACTGCAGATGCAGTCCAACCATTCAGTGCCCTTGGAGTCCTACCCCTACCGTAATCCTACCCTTGGAATACCTGCTACCCATACCGTAATCCCTATACCTCCAAGGCCTACCGTACCCCTAGGGATCGTGACCTCGAAAGAGGGCAGAGAAAGAGAGGGTGGTGAGAGAGTGTGGGAAATGGAGAGAGTGACAGGTGGTGCCCTCAGGGGAGGAGGGACCCTCAGGGTA
>LS502992.1:29927-56885 GCA_900490845.1 Pristionchus japonicus
GCAGCCACCGAGAGTGGTCGCAGCAAACTGAAACTTTTTTTCTGGGTAGTCCTTGGACTGATCTCTGTGCACAAAAAGTTTGGTGAGTCGGAGAAAATCCACCAAAGAATAATGAATTTCCGAAAAAGTATTGCTCAATTGCATCATCACTATGTAATAACGCAACATTTGCCAAAGCTCGAAATACAAGCATCGTGCTTTTATATAGACTAGCTGTATTATGGAAAAATATTCAATTCGATATCTCCTCTGGTTCAAAAGATATAGGCGAACGAAAAAGTGTCCCAATACTTTCCGGCGCTACTGTAAGCCAGTTCACTTCGTTCTCCAGTACAGCCACCAAATCGTCGTTTGCAATAAGCACAAGTGCAATGCGAACATGAAGAGGCAAAGAAGACTGTGGTGATCACAGGTCAGTTCAGTGAAACCCGACGTGATTTTACCATTATTTTCTCGAAATCGTTGACGGAGATGGTACAGATGCATGTCGTTCAGCAGGAATATTATGCAAAAACGAAATTTAACGATTCGGGAGACACATTTGACGTACCATTATCAGAGCCCTCATGCCCCGTACCCGTCACGCAGCGTACACGCCCATTCTACGATCGAGCAACAACGAAAAAGCCGGACACTCTCTGGTCTAACCTCGTCAACGATTTTATTCACAGCTTCACCGGATTGGATTACTGATTTGTTGAAGCAATTGTGTTTCTCAACGCTTTTGTGGATTAATGACTTCATTCATCGATGGTGTATTGCAACCTCGAACATTTTAACTCGAACAGATCAGAAGATAATCCGTGCAAACAATATTACAGAAAGAGATTCGTCAGAAATCTCGGAAAGTTCATTGAACAACTTTTCATAGATTCCAAATTCGACAGTTATTTTAAATATTGTATCATATTTTTTCTAGACAGATAAAAAGGCAGTAAACAAAGTCGTGTTCTTGTGCGATTCACAAGCAAAAATCCATAAAAAATCCTACGCACCTCACAATAGAGCAATCCATCATTTTGATATTGTTTTTTAACAGTCATACCAAATCTGCTTCCTTTATCATTCTCTCAAAACACTCAAAGAGCGTGTAGAACGGAGATCTTTGTAAGATAATCGTACGTGCCATTGAGTGTGGATTTGAGGATAATCCAACGCTGCGCACAGTTTAGTTCGAAACACCGCTCATCTATTCAATTACAACGCTATCTCGCCGGTCAGGTAGACTATGACTCATAAATGGAATACCAGAAACATGCATTATTATGAAATGGCTCATTCTCTATAGTTTTGAACATTCATAATGCGCATATCACGCGTACTGATCTTCTTGAGTTGTGTATTCACTTCGCTTGCAGTAGTGTGCTATGATCGCTGGAAAAGGTGAGCTTTTGCAACACTCCAGGGAAACTTTAATCACATTTTGCAAAGTCTTAGTGTGGAAAAAAAATCGTTCTTATAAGACATATTTTCATAAATAATTTCAGACCCACATTTCAGTGAGTACTGCTGCGGCGACTACTGCTATATTGAGCGGAAAAACTACACCAAAGTGCTCGAAAGACCTGCAAATATCTCTGTCGTTGATACAGTTCGTTTCGATGTTTTCATTCTTGTAATTGATGTTTCTTCAATGTCTAATCACAGGGTTGTGTTCGAGGCAGCAATTTCGCTAGATTCGCCAACAAGTGTTGGAATACTGCAGAACGCTCATTCTGTCTTTGCAAGTGAGTCATTTACTTTTTTATACATTCAAAGAAATAATTTCCGTTCGAATTTCGCATTATTCAGTGAGTACCACTGCAACTATCCCTATCTGCAACCTCCCAATAAGTTTGTCATAGCTGATAAATTCCTGGTTGGATGGCAACACAAGCATCTCACTTGCAATGAAGATACGGTGAGTCATGAAGAAACTGCATACAATCCTTGCCTGACAATACTGTTCTGCATTATGCAGTGTATCTCAGTAATTTCCTTTCCCGCCTGTGCAATATTTACAATTCAAGGGTTGTCTTGCTTGCGAGGCCTCGACCAGATACGGCCGTTTGTGGAGAGGCTGTAATGTCGATTTCGGATTTACAACAATCGACCAGTTTGGTTTCAGGTACGCTTATTGCTGACAAAGTTCAGTTCAAAATTTGCAATCCTATCGCAGTTTCATGCAGCCTCAATCTTGCGTTCGTTTCGAGGCATCATCTCATCAAAACTTCACACAATGCTTGTGCGATTCGGTAAGTTTTTCTATTGATTTTCAATGCAATAGCTTTTCAGGGAAACAACTGTGACAAACAGCTCATGGAAGAGCAGAATTTGCATTCGGAGAAGGTGATTTTATTTCAAATTTCAGAAAGAATCGCAAACTTCAGGTAACTTGTATCATGGGACGAAAAGGAAAGCGCAGTTGCGAGGTATATTTTCAGTTTTTTTTTCAAAATCGATCTGGATCACCTTTTCCAGGGCGATTTCTGCTTCATTTCCGCCTTGCGCGCTTATTCATCAAATGTCGTAGAGCTCACCCGAGGCTGCATCACAAACAATGAAACTCTCAGCGAAGGCCTGTATCAGGTTCGGACTGTTCACTAGAGTTCGAAGTGCGGGTCACCGTCTTTTTATTTCGCACCATCTCTCACCGGTCACAGAGGCGAGAGTGTGTGGGAAGTGAAGAGACGATTACCCGCATATCGCACCGTGAACTTAAACGAACTTGACAGCTTTTCAGCCGGGCTATTACACGCTCAAATCCAACAACCAAATAATCATTTGCAACACAACCAAATGCAATGTGAATTGGGAAAACGCTATGAAATCCGTAACGATCACAGGTTGGCAAAATAAATGTATTTTTTATTTGTAAAAACAGTTTTCCAGAACCTTACTGCCCTGCTCCGGCCACAACAATAGCAACGGAAACCAACCGAGTGACGAGAAACTCCTTCTGGACCAGTCTTGCGAATGACTTCATCGAAAGACTCACCGGTTTAGATGACGTGACTCGACTGCTTGGTTGCTTGTGAAGTAGTTTCCAGTGAAAGGATTTTGAATCAGTTGATAAACATGATATTTCGTCGTTCACCTTTCTTGACTTGTTGCAGAGATGTTTGAAATATTCCAAAAGCAAATAGTTGCAACTTCTCTTCCGGATCATATACCACGAAGTTATTGTTTTATGAACTTTTCCAAGTAGCCAGTTCTTGTATCCTACATGCGCACGAAAGCAGATCGAGCGATAATCTTCCGAAACTCATGCGATCATCCATCTTCGCGAGTTTATTCGCAATTATCCCCCGAGACCTCGGTTCCACTATGCTCTCAAAACAGTTTCCTTTCTTTATCAGCCTTGTCGTTCCGTCGCTCGCAGTGGTGTGCTATGATTATGCAAGAGAGTGAGATTTTTTTCATAATTCATGAAAAAAACGAATTCATTATTCAGCGATTACTGTTGTGGTGACTATTGCTATGTGTACAGGACATATTACTCGAAGAAAAATTATGTGTCATCCACGGTGCGTTTTGATGCCTTTGAATAGATCGTTGCAATGATAAAGAGAGAGGAAGATTTCTTAAGGGTTGCGTTCGTGGAAATGGTTTGACTGCCTTTCACAACAAGTGTTGGAATAGCAATGCCCGCTCATTTTGCCTTTGCGAGTGAGTGGCATGCAATTTTTCATAAATTTGCCTGATGAGTCACTATTCAGTGACTATCACTGCAACTACCCCTTCGCTCGCAAGATATTTGGAATGGTGGATGTCGTCGATAAATATCTCGTTCCATGGAAGAATACATCGCTGACGTGCGGCAAAGAAACGGTTTGATCTTCAAAATAATTTAGAAAAAAAACGAGAGAACAACGTCAGGGTTGCCAGGCTTGTAAACTGATTTTCACCAATGGATACTCTCTGAGAAACTGTCTCGGGGACTACACTTTCACCTCGATTGAAAGGTTTGTCAAGCTCAGCCTATTTCAAGATCCTCGAGTATGTTTTCTATCAAGTTTGTGAGCAGTGAGATTCATTTTTTTCTTCAGTTTTATGCAACCTCAATCCTGCGTTCGATTTAGAAGATACGAAGAGGAGGACAATATTCACTGTTTATGTGATACGGTATTCTTTCATTTTTGTATTGAATTTGAATGAATGATGTTCAGGATAACAATTGCGATAGAAAACTTGTCACAGACCAGAAATTGCATTCAGAAGCAGTAAGATCTTTCAAGTTAAAATTTAAGATAATTGGATCTTGTGCATCTATTCAGGTAGAATGTCTTATTGGAAGGGATGGCAATCAAACGTGCAAGGTTAGTCTTCTCCGTTGCATCAAATTTTGGCAAATGATCAGCGAAATTGTCTCAATTTGAGGGCGATTTCTGCTTCATCTCCATTCATCCTTCCTACCGATCGGAGTTACAACGAGGTTGCATTACCAACAACGAGACACTGCACGCTGGATTGTACCAGGTTCGCCTTTTCCTTTTCTTTGAAAAAGCGATTTCAATAAACCTGCAGCCCGGATACTACACACTCATGTATAGCTATCAACTGGTCGTTTGCAAAACGAACAACTGCAATGAAAACATGAAGAAAGCGCAGAAGTCTGTGACAACCATTGGTCAGTTTTCAACGTATTACCTGTGTTCTAATTATGTAGAGATGGCATGGCAAGAACTGGTTCTTCTGATTTCCACACTCCCTCGACTCTCTAATCGGCGAGACAGTATGAGATGAAGAGAGCGTTTCCTGCGAAGCCATCGCTAGTTTTAACGCCTCAAGATCATATTCCAGAACCCTCCTGTCCCGCGCCTGCTCCGCCAACAACCACGAAAGCTACTCCATTCAGAGACAGACCAGAAACGATGTGGACGGGTCTGGTCAACGATTTTATCTATCGATTTACTGGGTTGTTTCGATAAATATTTGAAGGAATGATGTAATCTAGACCTATTCTGAAAGTTGAAACAACATGGTTTGAGAAAGGATTGCAGTTCAAATCTCATTGAACAAGCGAATTGCTCCATTCCTCATGAGTGAATTTGGTGAACAGCCAGCGAAAATAATTTTGGATTCTATCAGAAACCATGAGGATGATCTTCGTCTTACCGCCTGTTTCAAAGGCGCTAAGGGCTCGTAAACAATTCCATTCTGTTGGCTAGCACCCAAAGTGATTACTCATGCTCTTCTCTCCTACTCTGCAGTGGTGTGGCATTGAGAACCCTCTCCTTCTCTCTGTCTCTTCTACCTTCCCTTGTCTGTTTGTCTCTGCCCATGGCGTTTCTCTGCACCCCTCTCGAGTGCCTCATTCCCTCGCTTGTTTGTCTCTATCTCCCTCTCTTCCTCGTCTCTCCAATCCACAGCTACTCTTTCCCGTTCTCTTCCACACATGTGCATTCGTCCCGCTCGGATCCTATTCATTAGTAATAAGTTAGCAAGGAGTTAGGCGTATCTCTCAAATGAGTGGATGATAAGCGCTGTTCCTTTGGTGCCTCACTTCCTCTTTCGTAATCGCATCGTTGCGCAACACGTGCGTGTTTACGACTCTCCACCTTTTCTTTTTCGAACACTTTCGAAAATCGCTTGCTATATAATCCCGTGTCTATCCTGCCTTTGGTCAGAGTGGAGAAATGGAGCAATGAACAGTCTATGCCCTAAGCCCTTCTCTTCCTTGAGTACAGCAAAGTCGCTAGGTCACATGGGAATGTTTATAGCTATTGACAGCCTCCCCCTTTCTAATGTTTCGTCCTTCTTCTCCTTTCTTTCTTGTCAATTTTGATCGATCCTCCATTTACATTGACGAGATAACATTTGTGTCTTCTATTGCCGACAAACACATGTAAATTGGGGGATCGACGCCAGATACCTCATGGAATATCATTGTTTTTTACATGACAAAAATTAAAATAGTAAAATTGCAAAACCAATTTCAGCACAATGTCTACACCACCTCAGCATACACTCAAAATCACCAACGACACTCTTAAAAAGGTGAGTCAGCTTTCTCTTGTCTGCTCTTTCATCTTATCAGTGCACCGGAACAACTTCCGCACTAAACTTCCGCACTGTGAATGCGTGCGTGAAACCACGACATCGATAATTTTTTGGCGACTATCTACTTCACCATTCCATGAAACTTTCGATGTCGTCGCACCCTGGGCTGAAATAAATAGATCAATATTTGACAGGTTACCGTCTTCAAAGATCGCGCCGAACTCAAGAGGGAGTTCACTGTGGATCTGGTCGAGGGACAGAATGAAGTCGCCATTCAGGTATATCATACTTCGCAGTTTTATTTCAGTTGCTTTCAATTTTCACCGTTTTCGATAACGTATAATGTCTTTGCATCAACTCATCTCCCGGCCACTTATCGCAATTGTGACGTTTGATTCTGAGTGTAATGAGTCTTGTTCAGGCAATCTTCAAGCACACGAACGACGAATCGGTGCGAGTCACGGGCAGGGGCGCCGCGGTGATTGAGGAAGTGCAGGTACAGCTTTAAAAGTCGATTACAGTAGCCTACCGTACCCAAGGATGAGGTATCCTGTTTTATCTGTAACTGATGTTTTTTCCAGGTCGCTCAGCGACGCGTGCAGAGAGGCGCAGTCGACTCTGAGAGAGCGGCAGAGATCAGGAGGGAGAAGGTATCATTCATCCCATTTATTTTCAAATAGAGTGCTTTTTTCTACAGTGTACAGTATACAGTTCATCATCTCACGAATGTTTCATTCAGGAAGAGCTCGAAGTTGCGAGGGAGAAGATCGACTGTGACTCCGCAATCGTCCAGAAGCAGAGCACCGCGCTGGATGCGATGGTCAGCCAGGTATGTTGTGTGATAAAGTTACTTTACTGTTGCAAACAAACGGACTTCGTTGTTTGATTCAGAATAGTTCGCTACACAGAATGAGATTTCGAATCAGTTTTACATAATTTCAGATCGGCGCGCCACCCAAGGACGGAGTACAGTTCGCCACCGACGCCAAGACTTTAGAGAACATCTCCGCTCTTTTCGGATTTCATCGCAAGCAAGTGGCACTGGTTAGTCACAATCTCTTCATGTAAATATCATCTTCTATCACAGACTTATTCATCTCGATGAAGATGGCAATGAACTGAATACTTTGCAGCTAAAAGAAGAGTACCGCTCCTTGAGAAAAGAGTTCGACCGTCTCACCAGTCTGATCACAATCAAGGATGTGGAGTTGAAGGAGATCTCTCATGGAGACTTCAGCAAGTGAGTTGGATCAAGGTTATTTCAATACCTTCAGAATTGAATCTTCAGTATCTTGTTACCTGTTCTGTACTAAAGTGATCCGTGAATTGAAAATGAGCTTGACTGAATATTCACAAGATGTTACAATAACACATATTCAGGAACGTGATCGTCCTTCTGGACGCTGCTGAAGCGGGTAGTGTCACTCTGGAAGTGACCTACCAAGTATGTCAATCACTACTCTATTCGCGGAGATGTGGTTGAAGATACCCAAATAATATTGAGAATCATTGAAGGTCTGGAAGGCGGGCTGGTCTTCCCTCTATGACATCCGCGTGGAGACGAAGGAGGAGAAGACCGAGATGCAGGTAAACTGATACTTACTCAAATTCCAGGAAGTAGAATCAAAATATTACAACCTGTTGTTTTTGAGTCAACAAATTAGTACATTTCGCTTGAGTCGATCAGAAATATTGGCACCAATGTTGGATCTCGTTTCAGTTGTCCTACTACGCGAACGTGCACCAGAACACGGGCGAGGAGTGGGAGGGTAAATTTCCTCTACTACTTCATTCTATCGCATCGCCAATAGCAAGCACTTTACCAACATCAAGCACTTTATCTACGTACATAGTTTGAGCGAAAAGTACCCCACAAACTGCATTAAAACACCATTCAGGCGCACAGCTCATCCTCTCGACCGCTCGTCCGTGCGTAGGCGGCAATCTGCCCGAACTGCGAACTCTAGATGTCTCCATCTATCGCCCGTCGACGGCCGTCTTCAGCTCCACCACAGGTTAGTCCTCGAAACGGATGCAAATTCTGATTAATCTGATTTGGATATTGCCTGACATCGAGCACGCTAGAAACAACATTATGCTACCTTGCTTTTCCATGACTTCAGTTGTTTTCCACACTTTTAACAGCCACTTATTCCTCACTTTAAATTTTCACTGACCATGGTATTGACTTTCGTTTACCTTTTATTGCATACCAAATTCTTTGAATTTTCAGGAGCAGTGTGCGGAGGAGGCAGCGGACTTTTCGGTTCAAGACCAGCTGCAGCTTTCGGTGCAATGCCGCAATCTGGGTATCGATTCTATTCGAAGTAACAACTGAGATATGAAATAATTTCAGTATCATGTTTAAATATGTGATTGACAAGCTAATTGATTTATCAGAGGAGCGCCACAGGTATTCGGATTCGGCGCAGCAGCACCGGCGCCCCCTCCACCGCCCATGGTTGATAGGGTGAGTTTAAGCTGCTTGGCAACTTTGACAAACCAACTATAGTCGACTAATCATCTACTTACAGCACCATAATCACGTAAAAACTAAGTGAGTATTCAATTTCAGCACGCCGGTGTCAGCGAGCAGACACTCTCTACCGAATTTGCCATTTCTCGACCCTGCTCGATCCCCGCCGATGGAGCACAGCACAAGGTGAGTGTAACGATTGAACTCCAAAACTTCTAGCAGTTTCAGTTTTGCGTTTTTGTTGTTGTGTTTGTCGAGAGTTGTGACGAAGTCAATAGAACATTTCTCTAACTCTTGACCTGCCGGAAACTTGCTATCTGATGCTATTCCGGGAGCTAGGTAGAATATTTATCCAATTCTCAGGTCACAATCGGCATCGTCTTCCTCACGCCGCAACTCGTGCACGAATCGGTCAGATTTTCCAACCAAAAAGCTTCCTTTCTTTCCTTTTTGTTGTTGTTTCAGCTCAAAAATGAAGTAAAAAGTGAAGAAGCGATGAAATCACAACTGGTTTACGAGCAACACGTTTTCGATAAGTATGAAAAGTGAATTATTTCTTCAGGTTCCATCCAAGAACGCCTCGGCATTCCTCACAGCTTCTGCTCTCAACTCCTCTCAACTTCCTCTCCTGGCTGGACAAGCTGCTGTCTACCTGGACGGAGCGTTCGTGGCGAAGACTGCGATCAAGGTGGGTTCAAGCTTCGTAAGTAGTGCGTCGAGCATTCCCTAAACCTCTGCAACCAATTCACTTGAATTAAACTGTAAAAAAATAACAAGATGATGATCTGGATTTTCCAGGCAGTATCTCCGGGAGAACGATTCACCGCATCTCTGGGCGTCGACCCAGCAGTGAGAATCGAGTATAAGCCGGCGCACAAGTATCATGAACAGGTGCTGTTTCCTCTACTTGTCACATCGCGACAATGGTTAGTATCGGATGCCATTCTGCTACATTTTGCATTGAGCGACATGAAGTTCTTCCGAAGCCTGAAGGACGACACATCCAACCAATCAATACTCATTTCCAGACCGGTCTGATCAGCAAGTGGTCCTCCACCGTGCGCGAGCAGAAGATCACCGTGAAGAACACGAGGGCTGATGCTGTCCTGCTCACGATCACAGAGCAGATCCCGCGGTCGACCGATGAGAAGATCAAGGTGCGTAAATATATTCCAAGTTGAAATGTTTGAGTCGTGAGTATGCTCTGATCCTCCTTGTTCAAATTCGCCATGAATTTCGAAATCTCTTGTTTGTATGCAGGTTGAAATCAAATTATTTCTTCTCAAAGTATTCAGTTTTTTCTCAGAAAAAACGCACCCATCGATCTAGTGATGTAACAACCGAATTGCAGGTGAAGATCATCTCTCCCGAGAACGTTGAGAAGTCTACAGAGGTTAACGATGAGGACAAGCACAAAGTCGGAGCTCGTCTGCTGCCGTCGAACAATCTGGAATGGACGATGAAGCTTGAAAAGGTAATTTCGAAAATACGACAAATTTGTATCCGGAATAGCAACATTGATATTTCTCAGGGAGCAACGCAGAATCTCCTGGTCAAGTACACTCTTGAGCATCCATCCAATGAGAAACTCGAGTTCGCCGAGAGATTCGGATGAATTGAGTGGTTATCTAAGTAATCCTATTGGAATCTCACTGAATTATACTTGTTTACTGTCACGGACCATGAATAAACATTTCAGTCGCAGTTGTGAACATAAATAATCATTTTAGGGTGTCCAGAAAGTCTTTAGAATTTCTTTCTTTCTTTATTGTTCAGAGACTTTTTGAAAATTGGTCAACTGCGCTAGGTAGAGCACTGACTAGCCCATGCATATGGACACTGGCCTAGTGATATACTCAACATACGAAAAATTTGCATAATTTAAAAGGCGATTGTCTCGAGGGCGATTTTGCTGGATCTAGCGAATTAGAAGGGATATGAACTAGATGAGGCCATATATTTACTCGGGAGCTGACAAGTATCAATATGAGATAAATCCCGAATTCTGAAATTGTATTGCATCATCACTATGAAAAACAGGATTTTCGATTTTTCATTTTAGACTAAGCACATAAATGTTCACAGCATCCACACCATTACTGGGTGTACACTTCATACACATATTATCATAATTTTTTGAGAAGCGATGAAAAGTTAGGAACAAAAGATGTTGAAAAAAGTTGAAAACTACTCTCTCAATAATCGATTTTTTCGGAAATTTTTGAGTTCTTTTCTTGACCGCTTGAGGTAAAAACCTTTCAAAAATATATGATTGAGTATAGATGTATACGCTGTAGTGGTGACAGTCGGAACCTTTAACTATCGTTGTCCGACGAGTTTCAAATTTTCAAAAACAGCACTGAAAAATCAACATTTTCACTCCTTGCCTTTTTACTAGGGACAAGATGGCATATTTTAGTACACGATAAAATTCTTCATGCAGAGTATGAGTGTATTCATATGTAGTTTGGGAGATGGCTCTAACGGTTCGCTCGAAAATAATTAAGAAAAAATATTCTAAAAACTTTCTGGACACCCTATTATTTATTGCAAGATACACACAAACAGATTGCAATTAAGAATATTTTTGAGCAATAAGTTGTCAATTCACGCAATGCATAAAACACATACAAAATAGCCATCATAAATTATAGGGAGCATGAGAAGTTCGTCAAGGATAATAATCAGATAGCAAGTGGAAGAGGCTGAACGTGAACGCGCAATTGATATTTCACGAAGGTTTCATCAAAGTGATTGACGATTGCTTGGCTAACATCATTAGCACAATACGACTGAGCATGAATTGTACCAAATGTGTTGAGGTCGGAAGCTAAAGTGTTCAAGTATTCTCTGCCGATAACCAAATGCCCTGCTGCCGTATTCGACGGTATATATTTTCGATAAATTTTGATGGATTTCAAAAATCTCATGCTTTTGATAGTGAACTGAAACATGTAGTTCCTGACAATAACGTCATCTGAAAATATACTAAAAAATTAAATGATAATTTGGTCATTCTCACCGAAGTCTCTATTCACATCATACAGTTCCAAGTGTTGTATTTTATGGATCTTAATTCTGTCGAGAAAATCATCTCTGCATTATAAAAAAACTGATTACGCGTTCTTGTTAGTAAATTTGAACTAGCTTACCTACTGATCATGCTAAAATAACTTTGACTTTTAATTCTCAGCGTATTGATTGTTTTTCCACTAATATACGACAGTATTAGATTCAGGGATTTGACAGTAGTCGCTTTCACATTGATACTGAGTATCCTAATGCTTGAACAACGTTCGATAGCCTTGAGGACTTGCTTCATAACAGCTTCCCGCAGATACAACCCCTTTTCAGATGCAACCTGCCACGAAGTATTCCTTATTCTAGGGCAAAGCGACAAATAAAACTTACTTGACACTTATAATTGATGCGCTGCGCATATCTCTGCTCTCTGGTTATTTTGACGCGTACAAGGTCAGGATTGACAGCCATCTCGTTGAAATGGAGCGTCAAATGGTCGATTACGGGCAATTGTTTTTCGTCACTGAGAAAATCCTTCACTAGACAATTCCAAGAAGAAGAAATCTGAAATATCAAACTACCCAATACAAAATAGGTTAAAGTTGCTCACAATCCGCCAGTCATCTATCGCTTCCGGCTTCTCCATTTTAATTATCTCTCGAACAATATCCGCAGGGAGATTGGCAAGAGTCAGATAGTTATTGATTCGGGAAACCATGTGAAAGTATTCAGGAGAGATTAAACGATAATATATGAAATTGGAGCGTTCAGTATCGACGCTAGAATGACGCTTCGAAACGACGCGAAGTTTATAGTTGAAACTTTCGACGCCAGTTTCTTGGTAGAACACAAATTTAAACAACTATAGACGCTTAGATATGCGTATAGGAATTTATGGTAAGCATCACTCGACTATGTATACTGCCCGCATACATTGAGTGTTCTGCAATCGAGACTGAAACATTTGTTCCTTGAACGCCAGAGCAGTGATAACGAAGCAGTGATAAGAGCAGTGATAATTTCCTTTATCGTGTGAGCAACTATAACTACATTTCTCGACCAGATCATACTTTTGAGAGATTAATCTGTTTTGCAGATCAATAATGGAAGCAGGAGAGTCCGTTCACTCCCCACATGTTGTTGTCGCCCTCTCGCCACAGCATCCACATGCCCGCCTTGCATCTGGCGAGCGCCTGCGAAACGAACAATTTAGACGATATGAATTGAGCATAATGAAAGACATAACTGAAAGACATCACAAGAGAAAAGTCAAACGCATTCACAATTTCCCCTGAAAATAAGAATGTCACCGTGTTGGAGTTGGGTAGGTCGAAGTACAGGGGGGTGCGCGACGCGTACTTCACTTGATCGTAGCTGGAATTATCAGCGGATTCAAAAAAAAGTTATAGCTGTTCCATTTGATCAGTGATCAGAGAATTTACTCCATTTTCTCAAATTCTAACTTCATGTATGTAAAAAAAAATCAAATGACACTTCATTGCTTCTGGCTTGCTGTTTAGTATTTCCTCCAGAAACATTGCCAAAGCGGCCGATCTGTTCGCGTTTGAGAGACTTACTACAACCACGCTCCAGAGTGGTTGCAGGGGCCGGTAACGTCCACGAGTGCCGGGTAGTTGGGATAGTAGCCGATGTTGGCGAGATGATTGAGGGGCTCGCAAGGACACTTCTCGGACCCTGGACCAAACATATTTTTCTACTCCTTGATTGAAATAGTTTCGAACCTGCGACGACACACGTTGCTGCAACGATGTACCTGCAGTGATCAGAGAATTTACTCCATTTTCTCAAATTCTAACTTCATGTATGTGTAACCCTCCCAGTTCCAGTAGTAGGCCCACATGTCGCCCGATTTGGTGATTGTAGAGAGGGCCTCGTTGTCCAGAGTGATGCGGTGTCCGTCCGAATCCACGGCTCTGGAAATGCTTCCTCAGTTTTCTGTATTTTGAAAAAGAGACACGCCATCACCGAATTGAAGCAAGTTTTCTGCATTCGAGCTTGATCAAGGTTTGAAAAAACAACGTCATCACCGAATGAAGTACTGGAGGCTTCTGTTCTGGATGCAGGGCGGATACTGATCGATTCCGCGAAACGCCGAGTCCACTCGCTCATCGATGCAAGGATCGACGCCGAATTCGGCCGTGAGGTTGGTGCGTGCTGAAATGTATCCTAAGTTTTCGCGAGAAAAATATCCTTACCAACACAACCCTCAGTCTTCTTGAGGAACAGCGTAGCCGGCTCAGTGCACACTTTTTCCGCATCTTTCATCTTCTGGAGAAGCACACAAGTCGAGTTGAAACCGCCATCCTTGAAGGCGAAACCGGCGCACTGAAGTTACATAAACCTCCTAGGATAACTGGAAATGAAGCAAACCGCCTCAATCCCATCGCAGATCACTTCACAGCCCCTCGGGGTCTCTGCCGTCACCCTTTCGAGGAGTTCGTAGGGGTTGCTCGTGGTCATATTGAGGTAGCAAGTAGTTGCGCTCGCGACCTGGTGATTATGATAAGTCAGATTATAAGTCAGATTTTACCCCAATCATGAAGAGCAAGAGAATCACAGCCTCCATCATTTCGTGTGATCACCCTTAGTCCTGAAAGCACATAGACTGAGAACAGAGAGGGTGCACCGAAGGGGGAGTGAGGATGTCTGGGCTAGAGATCTCTGTGCCTCTCTTGATGAGATGCAGTTGGCAGGGCCATGGAGATTGAAGGGAAGCACCCAGGCGGAACCAAGGGGAGAGACGGGACGATGGGCTCTATCTATAGATGCGGAGGCGGATGCTAACAGGAACAAGACGAGTAAAGATCAAAATTTATCCTTTCTCTGAGGAAGAAATGAGTATCATGCTGGAGCAAGAACGAATATTACTTTGATTTGCTTATCATACTTCTGCAACGTGTGGGAGTCCACGAATTGCAATTTTTCCATAATTAGAAAGAGATATAAAGTTTATCCACTGAATATTCTTTTACAGTAGTCAGAATACAGCGAAAGGAGTATATGTGAGGATAAATTACATCGAGGGCTAGCCCGCTTTTTATTCTGAGATTGCATGCACTTTAATGCATAAATCGGAACGATAGCCAGCGCAATCAGAGGAAAATTCAGCCGTAACAGTTCCGGATTCGTTCAATTCGTGAATAAATTCCACCCAGAATTTTTTGGGTTTGCCCAATCGAGTTGTCGATGGATTTCCGCGCCGTTCATGAATTGTGATCGACTCGAAATATTGCTTTGTTTCGATAATGAAATCGTCTGAATGCCATTTAAACGAAAAATGGTAGTTTTAAAAACATTCGTAGCGCATCTCCATCAGCATTAGTTGTTTGCAGTTCTAAGTGTTTCACCGAACTGATCTTTAGGAAATCTGTAAAAAGCGTTCCTGAAATGCAGTTGGTAAAAAAAATAGTTTTCAGTTGATTCCTTTTTTTGCTGTAAATGATTATGAAAAAACTCACCGAGCGATGTCGTCGAAATTCTCGAGATCGCTGAATTTCAGACGTTGAATTGGTACCTTACTAAGGAACTGAACAGAACTAATCGCAGCGGAAGAAACATTGGGGAGGCCCAATTGAAGAAGGACGATTTCAGAAGAGCGCCCAATCCGCTCTAATTGCATTGCCTTGAAATTTTTAAAATTATTTTTTGAATATATCCGTAATAGGGTTGAAAGTTCGATATTACGAAATCGCATTCGAAACTCAATCAAATGAGTCTCGTTTCGAAACGAGCCAATATTCGATACGATATTGATACGATATTGCACGTAGCTCGACTCTCATTTCGCAACGCAGTCAAATCACCCTCTCGGTCTCGAAATTGAACACTCATTCTTCTCCTCACTCTGAAGACCGGCCTCCTCTCTCCCTCTTTCAACGAATGCGAACGATACGATATTGATACGATATTGCACGTAGTTCGACTCTCATTTTGAAACGCGACTCGTTCACATGTCTTGCGTTTCGGAACGAGAGTCAATCAATCAACTTGATGAGATATTCTCGTTATCGTTATCGTTTCGTTAACCCTAATCCATAATAATCTTCAGATTAAAATAATTATTGGTAATTTCTCACAATACTTCGAGTTTTCAACAACGATGTACTTGCGCAGTTTTCAACACCGCCGTACTTGAGCCGTCTCTGAAGGAAAACGTAACACACTGACAAAACATTGTTTGTATCGATCGAGAGCTGAATGAGAGCCATTTCGATTTTAGGAAGATCGCAGGATCTCCAACTCTCGAGAAAATCTCGCACAACCGTGTTCCAGAGAGGAGAAATCTGGAATTGTTTTGAGAGAGAAAAATTTGTCTTTTGATCTTTCTTACCAATTTAAACTTATCAATTGTCTCGGGTTTCTCCATGCGCAACATCACCCTGACGATATCGGCAGGCAAAGAGGAGAGAATCATCACTCCGGAAGATGGGCAGAAGTGCCTGAGACTGAGATAGGGCGAGTAACAATTTTGAGTATTGAGTGGAACTTGATTGACGCCGTCTTGCTACCAGCCGCGTTTCAGGACTGAATCGAGAGATTGCAATGTGAAACATGATCACAGAGTACACAGACCCATTACAATGTGCTTTCAGTATTACAGATTGTAAGCTTAATTTATCGGATTTGCATGTTATTGATTCCTGACAGTCATTCATACAGAGTGTATGAAATGTAGACTTTCAGAGTAATGATCTTTGTGGTGTCGACCCTGCACTTCGTCCAAGTTCTGGTGCGGTAACCCATTTCCGATTTGAATTCGTGTTCACCGCTGACGGTAATCACTACGAGTGAGCCAGGAAACTCCTTCATTTTAGGTGGACTTGTTCGGCTGAAAAATGAGCGTACTCCCGAGTCACAGAAAAAAAAGAACAACCATTGTCTTGAATTCGACAGAAGTTGACCATCCGGTTTCTGAATTTTTGTCTCGTAAGTTTCCGCGGGTTTCGCACGAACGACAACAATACAGTTATCCTTCGAGATGAAAATATTGTTCTAAATGATGTCATAGTTTGAACACAATTGTTTTTGTTTGTCATACTTTGTTAGATGCTGCCCTTTCCGTTTCTTGGGATTCCCATTTGAGAAGCCATGAGTCTCTTGGGTCTGAATGGGCGAGTACAACGTACCGATCACTGAAATTGATTTTAATTTTCAGAGTGTATTCTACTGATCCTACTGATTCGTTCACAAAAGCTCACTTAGTGTACATTTTGTCTAGATAATCCTTGAGCCTCGTTACTTTCTCCTTCTTCCAATCATCTTTGCTAATAAACTCTATGTCTTCCATCGTGACATCCACTAGATTCTTTACCTTATGGAAGGAACTCTGAAACACTTAGTTAAACATTCAACTAGGTAAAAATTACCTTGTGCAAGTGTTCTTTGATTTGAGTTTCCATCATCATAGAGACCTTGTCGTAAGTTTTCATTAAATCGTCGTAGTTCTTCTCATTCTTTAAATTTAGTGACGATTATGTAGATATGTAGGCTGAATGCTTAGTTTATATTACCTGCGGCTCAGTAGTGGTATCGTTAAGAGTCACATCATCATATATAGCCTTAATTAGCAATGAAATTGTCTGTTATAAAACAATATTTTACCGTAATTTTCGACGCATATTCATCGAAGTTCGCCATAACTTCTTCCTTGGGCCATGTTTTTGCCATAAACTTTAGAATCTGAACTGTATTCCTCTCTTACAAAAACTATTAGGAACTCACCTCGTCGGAGTTACCCTGGATGCTTACTTTGATGGCATAGGCGTAGATCTGTTGATTTTGGGCTGATATATGAGAACGGAATTTCACTTACAATTAGTTTCATCATCGTCTCGATACGTTTTTGAACATCGTCCAATGTTTCCTTTCTGTGAAATGTGTCCATGTCCATCGCACGATTCAACAAATTGAGCCCATCATCCGTGAAATAGAGGAGAAATTTCTGGAAAATAAGATAACTATCTACATCAAATAATTTTACAGTTACTCACTTGCATAAGTTCCGGGAGATACAATCGATCACCGTACTTTCCAATGAAGTTTTTGATTTGTGTTTCACGGTTCTCCCCGGATGCGAGTTTTTCCATACGGTCAGTGAGCAAGATCAATTCCGCTCGTATGTTCTGTGAAAACAGTAATGGAAAATAAAAAAAATTAAAAAATCAAACTTACGCCCTGGAAACTGGAGTTTGTGAATAGAGTAGCCATTTGCGCGGGTAAACTGTCTAAGGCTTTTGAACTCTGGAATCGACATTTCCACGCTTTCAGCTACAATGAACAAACTTGTTTCACCAAGTCCTTGATATCATTGAGCATTCTCCTTGATTGGTCTGCAGACATCTTGCCGAACCAGCCGCAAACGCGCCTTTCGTAAGTGACCACATCATTGAGCCGACAGTGGCAAGTACATCTAAATGAGTATTCAGCCACAATGGTTTCCCGGGATTCGTATCATTATGTCCAGAGTCTTCATAGTTCTGTACCTCTTTTGTGAACAGTATGAGTCTTCGAAACGTCTCCATAGAATAGATGGTCGTGATCCTCGATTTCTTCTGTTTTCACATCAACACACGTGACTCCTTTAAAAATGTTCCTAATAAATACATTAGATCGCAACATACCTGCCATGCAGAAGACAATGATGAAGAACATGAAGACTCGCATCTCAAGAAGAGATTAAGCGGTCCGTTGAAGTCATCGCATTCGTTCATCTTTAAATAGCGAGCATTCAGCCGTTTAGACAAGATAATGCTCCCGAATCTTTTGTGCCTCCCGATTCAAATGTGGCGCAAATGTGAAGCAATTTGTGAAGTCGTTACCGCACTTTTGGCGGAGGTGGAACTGCCATTTTCAACTTCACTGATTGCGAAATGCTCGAAATAAAAATTTCGAAATGTTTATCTTTTCAAACCAAATGTTGGATCTTCAAATGGCCATGCATAACCGAGCGTTCAATTGCAGTGTCAAAAATAGTCCTGCAAAATCGACTCCCAATCGCTACCATTTGCTTTTACGATTTAGATAGAGATAGATGTTCCTGTTTAGATTAAGCTGTGTTTATACTGTCGAACTGACTATAAACGAGAGTTTTCGGCATACGTGGCATTGCGTTTCTACTGATGAAGCCAATAGTACTGATAGCTATTTTCTTTCTCGTCTTAATGAACGGAGTGTTTTCAACAACTGATGATGAATCACTCCCAGTCTACTTGAGAGGACTGAACTGGGGGAAGGTGGAGGATGTTGTGAAGTGAGTCAAAGGGCTTATTTTCACGCAAAAACACCTCAATCAGGGAGGATCTTCGTTTACCCGACGCTGTGGCACCTCTGAACTATGGAATAGATCTGTCAGTGAATGTTAGAGGTCATGACGGAGCAGCGAAGTCTGACTTCAACGGTTAGAACTCGTATGACGTGGGATGATATTATATTTCAGGCGTTGTAACTATCAATATCAACTTCACTAAGAGAACTGATATAATCGAGCTGCATTCAAACGGACTGAAAATAGAGATGGTCTCTAAGACCGTCATTACCCTCAATAGAAGTAAACAATCTTCAGGTGGAGCTTAATGAAGCTGTGGTGCTATGCCCACCTCCCGGAGTTGTACGATTTGTAATTAACAAAGATCGCGAAACTGTTGTGATTCATTTGAACCGAACAATCGAAACAGGGGAAGAGTTTTTGCTGCAGGTTTGAGCTTGACTATAACTCAAGAATTAGTTTTCGCTACAGATTTCCTACAGTGGAGTGGCTATGATGACTGAATACGGGCTTTATGAGAACTGGTTCGCATTATGTTAGAAATTGGGGCAATGTTTGTTGTTCCAGGGACCCCAAGTACAACAAAACCAATGACAATAATGGTCCATTCGTTCTTGCAACTAACAACTTTCCGACAGGAGCAAGATTCTGGTTTCCGTGCTTTGACGAACCACAGATAAAGGTAATTATTTTAACAACATTTTAAATAATAAAAAAAATATTTAAATTTTCAGGCAACTTTTCAGCTCTCTGTCAATCATCCGAAAGTCTTGAATGTATTCTCGAACAGTAGGGTACAAAGAATTGACAGTGACACCGAAAAGTTCTTTAAATGTCATCTGAAATGCTTCAAAGATTGCTTCAGAAGAATCACATCAGTCTTTACCAAAACTCGAGCGCTCTCGACGTATCAATTTTCATTATCTGTAAACCATTTCCCAGTTGATGATATTGGAAGCAGTCATGGCTTCGAAAGGGTAAGAACTTAACTACCCATGAAACGAGAAATTCTTTCAACCAGATTCGAATAATTTCTTCTGTAAACAATCCGGAGCCTCTCCTCAAAGAGATTCAACGCAAACTAGTCTTACGCAATTTGGAATATTTGAGAAATTCGACCTCGATTACACTTGAGAATCCAGATTCTCTAGGTGATTGAGCTGTGATGTTTCGTACGGAAAAGCTCCTTTCAGACGTATTATTTCTGGACGGAACATATCTAATCACTGTGAACCCTGGATTGATAACAATCGGAAGATACAATTGTTTCCTTAATGATAACGTTCTCGCGGGAACTACGCCAATCTCAAATTTCACAAACTTGGTTTCCGCAATTTGATTTCACCGCACTTAAACTATTTGTAGCTTGTCGGAAACCAACTATCAGTCCGGTCCACTGATGAAATGTGGCTGATTGATGCTTTAGCCATGTTTTTCGCCAATTCTACGCCAAATCCAGTAAGTTAGACTGTATTTTTAGTACGGAGCACGGTTGAAAATTTGCGGTCTCTCATTTCACCATGCTCTCTCGCCGGTCAGACAGAGTGAGAGAGGATGGAAAAGTTTGAGACCTTAACATTATCGCCCAACCATGGTAGTTATAGGTCGCCGTTCGAGTGGGAGTTGATGGAGGATTTCCCGACGATGTAATGTTCTCATCAATCCACGAAAGACCACTACGAAATTCCGCTTCACCGATTACCACAACGACCAACCAGTTTCTGAGAGCGAAACGGCGCGAACCTGTACTGAAAGTGAAGGTAGCAAAGATGACCAATATGATACCTTTGTATGCAGGCCTTGCAACTATTGCGACTGGTCAATCGATTGTGTCCTTCATCTAAACTGGCCTTTGAGGTGTGTTATTTTGATTATTTTAATTTTGAACCGATGTTTCAGAAATACATAATGAAGAATCAGATCGTCGATATTGATAGATTCATGGATACAGTTTCACAACATTGCAAAGATCCAGCTCTCATCCATGAGATTATGAGTGATTTCATTAATCAAGTGAAATAATTCGTGGGGAAATAAAGGGAATTATGACCGATTTCAGCCTGGAAAAGCCCTCCTTACTGTTACGAGATTGAATGATACTGTGCATATTGAGCAAACTCGCTACTTGTCTACAGGCTCCAATGAGAAACTTCGGGATACAGAGTAAGATGAATTTCGATATTCCAAATCTGAAAAATTGCTTTTGCACTCGATATACAATTCCGGTCTATTTCACTATCGATGGAATCCAAGCAATGAAGATATTTCGGAAGAAAGGTTCGATTTGTATGGTTCAAAAAATATTCAGCTCTGCAGAATCTTCACTGACAATCAAAATAGAACAAAGCTCCACATTCATTATCGAATACCAATACGATCGGTTATATCACGTGTTTTACAAAGACACTCCAGCGTATCGCAATATTAGTAATGGACTTTTCGTAACATTGGTAACTAATATAGAAAATCCAACAATCGCTAATATTTTAGCAATACGTCCACCGAAAGTCTCTTCTCGCTGCATTGGAACAAGGTTGTATCGCGTTCGATGATTTTGTAGAGTATGTGAAACAGTACATTGATTATGGTATTTTGCAGTATATGGAAACAGTAAGTGCGAAATGAGTGCTAATCTTAACAATTAATTCCAGTTCGAAATATTTCGTCAAGCAACTCAAACTCTTGCAATTACTGAAAAATCTGAAATAGAGACCGAAAAGGATAGATTACGCACGGAGACGTTTGCTAAACTCCTTCGGCAGACCATACATCGGTTGTTCCAGATACTTGTCCATGCTTTGCTCTGATTTGAATCTCGGTGACGTCACTACTTGGGATGGTCTATTCAACAACGACACCTCTCGATACTGGCAATATTCGTCTTCTCGCCGCCACAAAATTGTTATAACGCAGCAAAATGAGCGCAATATGGTGGCTAAAATGCCGTGCATGCGCGAGTGGAGCAACTCAACTACTTACACAAAGTCAGATTGACGCAATTGAAAATTGTACGTGAATAATCTCAGGTTTCTCGTGGAAAACTTCATGGGAGAAACGACCAGAATTCGGCCAGGGTTGGTGAAATATTTGTCTGGCAGAGATATCGGCGGGACAAACGAGCAGTGGAATGAACTTCACCAGATCTTCTTCCGCAGCTCCAACAAATATACAGATCAGTCAGTAACCATACCATTACTTCCTCCAAACACGAATTCTGGCAGAATTTTTTTAATGGAAAAATGAGATGAAAACGATGCGTTTTAGCCGATGGAATCTTCTGGCGGAATCAGTTTTGAATGTACAGCAAAATATACTGAATAAACATCCCAAATTCGCCAAGAACTACTTTGAAGAGGTTAGTGATGTTCGAACTCCAAATGAGTCAATATTTTCAGTTGCGCCAATTCATCATCCACAACCCGCGCCGCGCCGCTTCAATGGCTGAACAGATCGAGATGAGATTGGAGAGGGAATACATTCGAAGAGAACGCGCGAAATCACTCGGAGTCAACGCGGAAAAGTTCTTTGACGAATTCTATAAATCGAATAGAAGAGCATCGAAGAAAGAAGAGGAGATGGGCTTGATTAAACCGTTATAAAAGCTTGATAAACATGTTTCTGGCAATGATCGGACGATGAATTTATTTGTGCTGATTCTGGGGGAGAATACATTCCTAAGCTAATGGAGCTAGATCTCAGCAATCGCAGAGAAGACAAGTTTGTTTCGCTTTAGTGCCCCACTCTGGACAGATGAAGACAGATGGGTGGATAAGTGTTTATCCAGATAGAAGATCTCCTTTGCACTCTCACCACTCTCTCCTGTGTTTGCAATCTTACTTACAGTGTTATTTGTCCATACTGGTCGTGCGTATTTCGATAAACTTTATAATGTAGTCAAAAGCGAAATCATTTGAGATCAGTTTCGGAGATTTCCCGCTTGGCTGCGTCTTTAAATGCGTAACTTCTCGAAAGCAGCATCGAACTGTTCCAGAGTCACGTTGTAGAATTGGGTGCGGTTCTTCACGACATAGTGCTTCTCTAATGCTACGGCTATCTTCTCTGACAGAGAAGCGGCTAGGTGGGTGTGGGACCGAACGAAGTGTCGGAGCTGCAAAGTATTGTGATAACAACAACAACATAAGCAACAACAACAACAACAACAACAACAACAACAATAACAACTATAACAACAACAACAACAACAACAACAACAACAGCAACAACAACAACAACAACATCATCATCATCATTAAGAACAACAACAACAACAACAACTGCCCTACCTGCGCAGCTTGTCTGTCGGTAATCGGCAAATCGACGAACATAGCATCGAAGATTCGATAGAGTTCGTGGTACATGAACCTGAAACAACGTCTTTTCTAAGTTTGAAGTTCTGATGGGCTGACGGATTGGGATTCTCCGCAAAAACATCGAAGAAGAAGTCATAAAATACTCCAGGGAACTTTCCCAACTCCGCTATCGACATAAGATAGTACAGGTCTCTTCCGCGAATGATTTGTTCGTTATCGACAAACGTTTGGTGCAGAAACCTTAGCATTTTCGAATAAATTCATAAAAACATTTCAAAACGTACTTTTCATAATCGGAAGCATTGCTGAATCCACAAAACAGATTTTCGATTAAATCGCTTTCCACCAGTGTGAATTTGCGTCGAGATTCAGCTAATGATCTGTTCTCATATTCTAGCAACGCCTTGGTCATGTTTCGCTCGGAGCAATTTCGCGAGACGTATCTGTGAAAACATATAAGTAAAAACTTTCTGAAGAAATGCATTACCCTGCACGACCAACAATATCGGGAAAGAAGATTTCTCTTAGTTCTGAAGAAAGTCCGTCCTGCAAATTCACTTGTTTGTTTGGAATTGGTTTCAGTTTGTTTACGAATGAGTCTTCGTCGAAAACATGCAATTGCAAGCGAATGTTGTCGAGAAGGGCGTCGAAAGTGAAATAACCAATCTCGACGGCTGCGAATATTGATCGACGAGCATATTCCAACTGAATTTTTTTAGGTTTTAGCATATTTAGAATATAAAAACCCTCACATCATAAATGGGCACTTCATAGATAACTTCCAGCACAGCCCACAGATCATTGTGTACGGTAATTGAAGCATTTTTGGGGGTGTTGAACGAGAAGTGATTGCCTGAAGGAAACTAAAATAATGATCGGAATTTTTTCTTACCTTTTGTATCGAGAATTATCGTAGTTCTCTTCCCACCATCGATCGAATAGGTCAGCGGGAGCATCATAGGCCTTCTGAAAAATCTCTTTTTCATAAAGCCAACGATGAAGCCGTTACGTGTCAAGAAGGTATTTTTCAAAATATGATGAGTGAAACCGCATCCTCTCAATGTGTACTGTTTCGTTGATACTCTTCACAACAATCAAGCCTGTGCCCGGCTGCAATTAGATGTATCTTAGAAGAAGATTCGTCCTTTGCAAACCTGTCTAATCATCCTGGAGAACACATTTTGGATGTATCCGGGGTTATTCCCCAGGGTGAGTCCGTTTGCCACTGATACGACATCGATGTTACCGAATTCATGATTCAGCAACAAGTTCTAAAGATTTTTAATTGATTTTTAATTTCCTTTGCTTTTTATATTTTATTTCTCTAATCACCTGCGTATCACTCCAGAAGTACGGATTCATTCGAGATAAAATATCGAAGATTTCAGCGCTCTGAAATTGGTTGATTGCAGATAATTTATCTAGATTTGAATACTTTGAGGTAGTTGATGGTCGAATCGACAAAGTAATAGTTTGACGAAATAGTGTTAGTGAAAGGGCGGCTTTTGTACACTGGTGACTCGTGAATAGAAGCGAACCCAGGGTTTTCTGACTTCTGAAATGTTAATTCATGTAGAAAATTTTGAAAAAAACGAACTAACCGGAATGGTGTCGAAGTCCGAAATTAGCGTTGCAAACCCCTCCATGATCCAAGCGTCATCGAAAGTTGATTGCGTGACAAGGTTGCCAAAGTACTGTAATCACCAAATTCAATACTCTGATTGATGATGAATTGTGCGAAATTAAGATCCAGGTAGATACCATATGCACGAATTCATGTTCAATCACAGCTTCTGACCGGTCCACAATTCCGACCGCGAGAACCATCATGCCCGGATACTCTAGGGCCATTTCGATGTCCTCGAAAATGAAAATATCTGAAATTACGGTAAATTTAAGTTTAGGGTTGCGTCGGGTGTCAGATATGTTACCTGTCTTCTCAGACAGGAAAGTCAATTTGCTGAATCTTGAGTCGTTCCACAACTTCTCAAGAGCTTTTTGAGACTGATTCACGGCGAGGTCAGATCCGGGACCGAAAGCTCGGACCTGAAAGAAATTCGGGTTCAAGAAAGCGCAGGAAGACTATACTTACCGTGTGATTCCTGTACGTAATGGATTCAAATGGCAGATCGTTCAGACTCATGGCTAGCATGTACGTTGGTAAGATGGGCGTTGTAGCAAAGACAGTTCTGATTCTAAAAATAGGATTATAAGAAAGTATTTCAAATAAGTTCACATACCGATCACGAAAGACCACTCTACTCGAGATATTTCTCGTGTTCGAGTAGGCATTCAACGTGCTTGGATGGTTGACAGTCAGTTGAAATGTGGCCTACAATCTAACGTTTTCATGGTACATCAACACTGTTATACCCACTTTCTTATCCGGTTCATCATAGCATGGAAACCAGAATCGCGCTCCGGTTGGCGATGTGAATGTAGTCAGCGCGATTCGAGGCGATTCTCCGTCCATTCTCGCCCTCAAATCTTTCTTTTAAACTTGAAATTTGAAGGAATCTGACCAAGTCTCGAACAGTCCGTATCTGTTTCTGAACGCTGTTCCGTTATAAGTAATCTGAAATTGATGCGACACTTTCTTCTAAAACTCAAACGTACCTCCAATCGAGCCTTCGACGGTGCAAAGCCAACATCGGGAAAGAGAGTAATTGTTTCGCGAAGGACGTTGATGATGATTTCGGAAGTTCGAAGAAAGTTGAACTTTCCGGGAAGGGAAATAGCAGCCTGAAGTACTCATTGTCGATGAACTGCCGAATAGAGTCCATAGTACTTATAACCTTCTCTTAATTTCACACACTCTCTCGCCTCTCTGGCCGTTGAGAGAGTGTGGGAAACGAAGAGGCGAACTCTACTGCGGAAGTTGATGAGAACCTCTTTGATGTCCAATCCGACCGCGTGTATTTCAATTCCTCGCACAGCCTTGGTAATGTTCACATCGATTGAGACTCTTCCTGTAATACATGTGATACACTAGCAGCTTGATGAAAAGTATCGAATACCTGAGAATGTAGATTTATTTGCATTATTGTAGCCTCTAACATCTACTGTGAGATCGAGAAAGTAGTGAGTAGGAATGATTGCGTTACCAATGCGGAGATCTTCTCTTAATTTGCTGCATTTGTTCTATCATATCAAATTTGGATTTTACTGTAGTAAATCCTCCACTTTAGTCCATCCGATACCTCTCAAGTAGACGGGGAGAGCGTCTCCTCTGGTCTGTAAAAAAGATTACTAAAGAAAAAAGAGAACAACTACCTCTGAGTCGACCCCGAGAACTTTCAGTATGAGAAGCAGCGAGGTCCAAGCGAGAGCAGCCATTGAAGTTGTGGATTCATAGCGACCGAGAGATTCTTTTAAGAGACCGGATCGGTAAGAATCGAGAATCCCCCGGACATGCTCCTACCGATTTGAGATCCACAAGCCCATACTCTAGCAGTAGGAAGGCTTTAAGCGTACAATAGCCGAGGACCCGTTGTTCGGGATTCTATCAGCTACGGCAGAAGAAATATGAATAAATGCGTGAAATGGTTGAAAAATCGTAAACAACAAACCTGGAGGGATAGACCCGATTGTTCTTGTGCATCACGTTGGAGGTGTCCAGAGGTATCCAGACAGCAGTACAGGTTCAATTCTGCTTGATTCCGGAATTTATTTCTGTGCTCAATTTTTCATTTTTTGATGAAAGTAGCCTGTTTTTGAAGCCGCCTCTAAGGGTAACCTAGGTCCATGTTGTAGCCCACTGGTGTAGGCACCCGATAATACACCAATTGGACTAATCGGGCATTACCCGTCAGAGATTTGTTCTTGCAAAGGTGTTACAACCATTTTGGAAATTTCGATTTCGAGCGATTTCGTTATTCATTTGA
>LS502992.1:58955-74508 GCA_900490845.1 Pristionchus japonicus
TCAAATGAATAACGAAATCGCTCGAAATCGAAATTTCCAAAATGGTTGTAACACCTTTGCAAGAACAAATCTCTGACGGGTAATGCCCGATTAGTCCAATTGGTGTATTATCGGGTGCCTACACCAGTGGGCTACAACATGGACCTAGGTTACCCTTAGAGGCGGCTTCAAAAACAGGCTACTTTCATCAAAAAATGAACAATTGAGCTCAGAAATAAATTCCTGAATCAAGCAGAATTGAACCTGTACTGCTGTCTGGATGCCTCTGGACACCTCCAACGTGATGCACAAGAACAATCGGGTCTATCCCTCCAGGTTTGTTGTTTACGATTTTTCAACCATTTCACGCATTTATTCATATTTCTTCTGCCGTAGCTGATAGAATCCCGAACAAGGGGTCCTACGGCTATTGTACGCCTAAGGCCTTCCTACTGCTAGAGTATGGGCTTGTGGATCTCAAATCGGTAGGAGCATGTCCGGGGGATAGGTGAAAATCCTCGATTCTTACCGAGCAGGTCTCTTAACCGCATCAGAGCAACGTGGGCTGATGTAAACATGCACCCTCCCACGATAGATTGTAAGAACAAGCAAAACACTGAACTGTTGCGACCCAAACTTCTGATAAACAATAAGAAATAATTGAGGAAACATCATCGGCTTTCCGGGAGAGATCTTCATGAACTTGCTCAAAATGATGATCATTCCACTGATTATGGCTAGCTTCATTTCAGGTTTGTCATTTTTTCCGTTGTTATTTTCGAAAGTGGAGGTTTTAAAAAGTATTGCAGGACTAACCCAGTTGGACGCTCGATCATCAGGAAATGTCGGTACGAGAGCGATTATTTACTATGCACTAACGACGATCCATGCGGTTATAGTAAGTCTCTCTCACTTGCACCACAACAGGTTTAAAAAATTCAGCTCGGAATCATCCTTGTCGTCGTAATTCACCCTGGCGATCCGTCGATCAAGACTTCTACTGATGATGTTAGTGTTCAATCTTTATAATATCAGAATGACCAACTTTTTTCAAGTAGTCGTCGTCATTATCAATCAGAAAAGTTGCGCATCATCAAAGAAGGAGGTTTATGCATATTTTAGGCTCCACCAGACGACAACGACGTCTCTGCACTGGATAAGTTTCTTGATCTGATTCGGTTAGTGGTTGTCAATCTTAATTTTACAAAAACATGAAACTTTCAGCAACATGTTCCCTGAAAACATCGTGCGCGCCACGTTCCAACAACAGGAGAGCTCTCGCTCGTACAACAATGAGACCGGAAAGCTCACCTTCAATGTCACGTACACAGATGGAATGAACGTGCTGGGTAATGAATTTGTGTGAAAAAATAGATCGCACTGATATACTGGTCACAACACAGTTTCTCAGCTGTTAAACATCAGTTGAAACATAATCGCAAATCTCAAAAATATTCCAGGCATAATCATGTTCGGCATTGTGATGGGCATCGTCGTTTCTGGTCTAGGTGAGCTCATTCGATTACATTCTTTCTGGAAACCAGATGCCAAACTAACCCTTCATAATCATTTGATCAGGCGAGGCAGCCCGACCGGTCGTTCAGTTCTTCACTGCCCTGGACATGGTGGTGACGAGGATGGTGATGATCTACATGTGGTGAGTCCCAAGCAGAATTGTAAGGCTTCCATAACTATAATGATGCATATTTTGCAAGAAATGTGAAATTATTCATGTACTAATCATGACAATTCAAGTTAACTGCTAGCACTTGGTACTGAAGCGAATTAAAGTTGTAATCGAACAGAAATAGTTAGGTTGCAAGGAAGAAACTAAAATGGGCGATTCCTAACATTCAAGGTACGGACCGATCGGCATTCTCTCCCTAATCATGGGCAAGCTGCTGGAGGTGGATGATCTTGCGAAAACATTCCAAGTACTGGCAATGTTTATTCTGACAGTTTCTTCGGGTAAGAAATAACTTTCCAACTTGCAGAGCACAAGGAAATTCGATGGCATTCCAGGTCTAGCCATTCAAGCCTTTATCACACTGCCTATCATTTATTTCGTCGCATCAAGAAAGAACCCTTTCGTGTTCCTGAAAGGACTCATCCCGGCGATTCTCACCGCCTTTGGGACATCGTCTTCGTTAGTTTTAGAGCAATTTTGGAAATAATCTCGAGTCGTAATTGCATAGAATATCTTAATTGCAACGTTGCATGCTTGTTGGAGTGCCTTTTTCATCACTTATGAATCACTGTGAAGTGAACTTGATTTTATTTGTGTTATGTCATGCAAACTCATTTCAGAGCAGCCACTCTTCCCGTGACCTTCCGTTGCCTCAACGAAATGGGAGTTGAGAAGAGAATCACCAAGTTTGTGCTGCCTGTTGGAGCGATGATCAACATGGTACAGTTTGACTTTTTACCATGGAAATTGATGGAATAATAAATATCGATGTTTAATCAATTTAGGACGGCACTGCACTCTACGAGGCTGTCGGTTCTATCTTCATCGCGCAAATCAACGGGATGGATCTGAATATTGTGCAGTTGCTGACCGTTAGGTGCCCGTTTCTTGATTAAATTATCACCGTTACAATCAATCGCAATATTGCAGCATCACCGCAACACTAGCTTCCATCGGTGCAGCTTCGATCCCTTCTGCAGGTTCGAGTTCAAAATTTCAAAATTTTACTCCTTCGAAGGGGAAGGAGTAGAGAACGGAAGCCCAATATCTGCAGGTCTCGTCACCATGATCATTGTTCTCAACGCGCTGGGACTGCCGACCGATGATGTCTCGCTGATCATGGCAGTGGATTTTTTGCTGTGAGTATACTTCTTTTCGTTCGAACAAGCGGTTTACGAATGGTCTGCGAATGAAATAATAACTGAATTCATCAAATGCGAAACTTGTTGTAATTCTAGCGACCGACTGCGAACCTCCGTCAATGTCATTGGAGACTCGTTTGGTTGCGGGTTTGTTTTTTGAATATTGATAAAGTTGGAATAGAGGGGAAATTATGATCAAATTCTACAGATTCGTCTACGCCAAGGACACTGTTGAAGCATTGGATAATGAGGAGGAGGAGTGCTTGAGTGAACACCACAAGGTTTCCTCAATTGCGTCAGAATAGAAAATTAATATTTTAGGATGACACGTTTTCATTCGACAATGCCATTCTCAAGGACGAAGATGAAATGCATTTGTGATAGCACTCGCTTAGCTATCAAATAAGGAGAATATTTAAATTTTTATTCATGATTTATCCATGAATACGGAGTCTACTTCTTAATTGCACATAGTGTCGTCTAGTCAGCCGTTTCCTGAATGAATGTATTATTCTCGTTGTAAATCTTGTTGTAAACAGATTACCGGCTCCCTGTTCAGACTCGCTTGAGCCGACGTTTCGTACGTGAACAACGATTCCCACGTTGTCTGAATAATATTTTCGTACAATTTTTTTAATAATTCAAAATTACTCACCAATGGGACTTCCAAGAGCATCTTAGTCACCTCTACACAGTCCATGTGGCGAATTACGAAGTGACCGATTACCTGTTTTATTAATCGATTACTTCTATCAAGACTAACATTTTCGCAACGGCGAACTTACCTTCGCAAGGCTCTCACTGGTGATGTTGTTAGCCGAGTGATCGACTACCTGGGTTTTAGAACAATGAAAGATTTGGGCAACGAACACGAATAAACTCTATTAATCAAAAATAATAATTCATTCACTTTCTTCCAGTGAATCATCATAAAGACGAGTGTCAACCTCTCACAATTTGGTCTGATTAGATTTACGGCAGCTCAAAATGGCATTTCTTTGTAACACAGAACTCGTCGTTTCGTACTGATAATCAATTTCTCTTGTTCTTTTTTATCCGTCTCCATTAAAATATTCAGAAAAGAGTCTTGAAGGTTTTGATACGTGGTTTTGGTTCTCTCTGCGAATCGAATCAGTGCTTCCTGAGACAAAAAAATGTAGACAGGTTAACATTTCATGCACTTACACTCATGTAGAACAACAGGATCTTGATTGCTGAAGTAATCACGAAAGGTTCTACGTCATATTCTATTGTCCGAACCAATCTATCTTTCGTGAGATTTCTCAGCAAATTATAGCCCTGCAATGCAAAATTTGTGTTAATCTACACAGTTAATCTTCAAGTATTCCCTACATCGATGTAGTTTTCTCTCGCATCAGTGTACAGCTCCTCCTGATTAAGAAATCGTTTGAGGGCCACGACGCAGAGAATCAGGGGCTGCGGAATCTGAAGTAGATAAAAAAATAATTTCAGGCCTGCACAGCTGTTCTTGTGTGCAAATTTCCGACACATTAGATGATTTTAGAAACTTGGAGGCGAGCCAGTTTCATTTACAGAATGCGATTTCAATGGAATTTAAAAAAATAGAATGTCGTTTTCTTAAAACCATGCAAACCTGTGGTATCCCACTTTCGTGCGTGAGGTCGGGAATCTTCAAACAGCGAAAAATGCAATGATTATCTTCTTTTAGACGCTCTTTATCAAACACGTACTTTTTGAACTCTTTTGGTCTAAATAGCTCCTCATTGCAGAATCGTTGTCCAGATGTTACCTCGGAACGCATGGAATCGACAGCAGGCCATGACAATGAAAGTGAACAAACTGCCCGCAGGTAAGACAGTCGTATGACTCCGGTAAACCAAATATCCCTCCCATACCCTTGTGGCAGTGATCGCAATCACGTGGCCCTGAAAATTTTTTTTTAGCCAGGTCGCCTAATTGTGCTATCTTTTCACATTTCGAGTTCAGACGAGAAAAAATACGCGATTGTTAAATATATGTACTTCTAAAATCTCACAACATCTCTTCTCGATAAAAGAATGTCGTCTGTCAATGATTTTCTTTATCGCTTCGCAGTCAATGTCTTGAACGAGATACGTTATCTGGATGTGTTATCCACTTGCCGATCCTCTCTACTAATTGTGAGCACTTACGTTCGCCGGTCTGGGCTGCTGCATCGTTGTCTTTCTGAATGGTTTTATGATCGAAAAACGGAAGCTATGATTCTTACTTCCTTTCAGACTTCTTTGGGCGCTCGATATTGCGAGCGGCCTTTTCGCAGCACTGAATGCAATTAAAGCTTCAAAATGCGCTGGTTGAGAAGTATCACCCCTCCGAGCGGACCAGGCAATACCGCTGCGAACAGGTTACAGACTGCTAGACGAATTCGAGCGCAGGTTGACAACTAAAATTTGAGTTTTTACTCTCTTGACCGCGAGAAACAAACGCTCTCCAAGCGCGGAGCTCCCATTTCGAGAACATCCTGAAATTCAGTTTTTTTTGGATTGAAAATTACATTAATATTACATCGCTCGGCCTCCTACAAATGCAAATGCACAGGTTGATACTCGCAATTAAAACCACACAAGCGAGCCCGATTTTGAGGTATGTGACGTACTGAATACTCTATCGTTATGTGTGTATTCTTTAAAAGACCAACGTTCCAACTAGCTGCGTGTGAACTGTTCGAACTGCTTTGAGCTGAACGTTTACTTCTGACTGATCTACTTTGATCAGTGATGTTCCTTGACGCTGACCAGTGGATGCTAAACGAGTCTTAGTCTCAAGGCGAACAACAATGATCTTCACGTTTGAATTGGTGTAGGAATGAGTGCAGAAACGTTGGATGCTTGGAGCACAGCGATTGCCGGATCAGATTCGTGGTTTTCAGTTCCTTGAAGTACGCATGAAAGTAGAACACAACAGGATATGAGGAGAAGCTGCATCGCAGTGTGAGAGCTGTACGAACTCAGGCCCTTTTAAGGCGCTATTATTGCGTTCGGAGATTCAATTTAAAAAACTAGCTGAACTCTATTAACATTATCGAAATAACTACATCTGGACAAATATTTTTCTTCTTCTGCTAATTTGCTCTGATAATTTGATTCCAACTATTTTCCATTTATCCGCTTTTTCAATATTCATCTTTCCCTGGCAGTTGCTGGAACAGTCTTCGTGACAAGGTACTGAAGAACATCGCATACTTTAAGAACAATGAGTAAGACAGCCTAGCAAAGAGTAAGGTTGGCACAGTCATCTGTTTGTATCATTTTTTTAATTGATGGAATCAGCTTCGTTTTTTCGTAAGCGATGCGTTGGGTAAAGCGAATTCAATGCATAGCTCAAATTTGCACTAACTATACAGTGAATCAGAAAGAGAAATTGAACGTAATGAGAATTGAAAGACAACAAGAAAGAAGATTGCTGGTATATCAGCAACAACGGATGACGTCAGCACCGGAATCAATTTTCAAAATTCATTGTTGAAATGCGAACACAAGACAATGAATATCAGAATAGGACATTGTTTATCCATTAGTCGATAATACACAAATTATGAGGCAGAATCGAAGTTCAATCGCGTTCTGCTTTGGAGGCTTCAGGCGTCCGAATTCTGAATGATATTTTTAAGATCCATATTCTTTTTCACAAAACCTTGTCTCGATGGAGGCTCTCTTCGACAGTTGAGTCGAAATTGAACATTGGCTCCCAGAATGACTGAAAATTATTCATGTACTACTTTTCTTTATTATTTAATCATTTTTGAGTAAAAAAATGAACAGAATTCGATACCATGGGAGGTTTCAGCAGCATTTTCGTGATTTCGATACAGTCCATATGGCGGATTACGAAATGGCCAATTGACTGAAAATGTAAAAGTAAGTATGTAACTGACTGGAGTGCATACATAAAACGACTGGGGAAAGTGAAACGTACCGACGCCAAACGCTCCCCAGTCATCTTGTTGATATCGGTCTTGGAGAGAATCTGAATCAATATGTTATGCAGTACTCATCGCGCAGCGATTTGAAATTTCCAAAACTTCCACTCACTCTAGTCCAGTGAAGAATCATAAATACGAGTGTTAGACGCTCGTTGTTTGATCTTCTTTCCATTATGCTGAGGGCTTCTGAAAAATATTGCAGTGCAAAAATAAGAGAAGAGTTCACTTCTAATCTGATCCTCCTGTCTTTTCTTGCAATTCAAAGCTTGAATGAACGCGTCTTGGAATGCGAACGGAATTAGCGCTTCCTGAGATTGATTGATGTCATTGTGGGTTGATAGATTGCTTATGGGCTCGATGATATCGTGGGGCTCGATGATATTGTGAAAACGTCGTGGCACCAACATACTACCAAGTGATCGTCACAGAAATGTAGGCTTGCAAAAACGCTAACCTTCAAGGTGAACAGACAGACTTTAATTGCCGAAGTAAGCTCGTGAGGATCATAATAAGTAGGGTCAACTCCAGGAACTTTTCGAGTCTCGGTGGTGAGCTCGGACAGTGTGGCGTAGCCCTTGAATGCAGAATTTCAGCACTGAACTCTTCAGCCTTGTGGCACACACTATACCGCTCTAACCACAACAGGTAGGAATGAGAATTCTAGTGA
Source organism: Pristionchus japonicus (assembly GCA_900490845.1). NCBI lineage: Eukaryota > Metazoa > Nematoda > Chromadorea > Rhabditida > Neodiplogasteridae > Pristionchus > Pristionchus japonicus. The sequence goes on from LS502992.1 coordinate 66,374, forward strand.
GACCTTAGCCTGTAGGAATAAGTGGGGCCAAATGAGAGAAAACAAAGTAATAAATGAGATGCATCAAAACAAACTATTTTATAATCTTCCTTCTCATCGGCATACAGGTCTTCACGATGGATATGATAGAGATCGAGGCCCATAACGCATAATATCAGCGGCTGCGGGATCTGAACGTTGTTTCATCAGATATTGTCTATTTTCATATGAACTACCGATTACGAGGCTCCGTAGGAACATTTTGCATAGCTACACAATTCACCAACCTTTGGCCCGATGCTCTCACTCGTGAGGTCGGCCTGTTTCCGGTAGCGCAAGTAGTGCGAGTACTCGAATGCGGGCAAATCGAGTCGTTTGTTTTCTCTCAGCAAGAACTCATTCCGTTCTTTTAGGGATATGGCGAACCACTTCCTGTCCAGTTTCTCCTTGAGTCTGAAGAATCGAATCGAAAATCGACATAATAAAACTGTCGCAGATACCTTGGAACGCACGGCAATCGTAGGTTGGATGCACACTCATTGTGCACAATCTGAAAACAAGTTAGACATCTCGACTTGTTCTTTTTCCATTGAAATCCGGTATACTTATCGCACACGTCGCATTCAAATGTAAATTTATCTGAACGAGAGCTGATCTGGTAGTGCGATCAGAAAATATTGTCGCTAATTTTCCCCAACTACCAGTTGTGAAAAATGAGGCTCGGAACTCTTGAAATTGGTGTTTACGCAGATAGATTTTGTTCTTGACAGTTTCACTTATACCCTCATAGCGATCGGCCCGCGCTTTCTGAAACACATTCACATTCCGGCCTGTAAAACTGTGAATTTCGAAAATTTTCAGAACCTTTGCCGTAATCAGAGCACGTTGTCAATTAAGTGAACTAGGGTTGGCTAAACGGTTTCGGCATTACGGCACCGAAATGGATGGAAGAAGATTTCGGATCCGAAAAGAGTTTCGGCTCCAAATTCCCACTCTCGCCTCTCGTATAGTACACAATGAAAGGGCTAGAGATTTCGGCGCCGAATTGCTAACCCCACACCTTACCTCATCAACCACAACCGGAGGCCGCTTCGACCGTTCAATCTTTCTGTTGCTGCAATATTGAATGTGTAGACGACGAATAACCATACTTTTCCTACGTTTCGTATTTTTCCCAGTCACAGTCATACGTATCATCATTTCTTTTACTGCACTTGAAACAGCCGCAGCAACTGATCACAAAAACAGCAAACGCGCAGGCCAGAGCGATCTCGACTGTGGACAGGCTCTGAATTGCTCTAACTTGTCATATTCGCTGATACAGGTGCTTATTGGGTGCTCACTTATCCAAGATGCAAGTGAACCGACCTTGATTTTGTTCCTGATCTTAGATACGGACCGTTTTCTTCTCGCAGAACGAATGGGTGCAGATGAGTTGCCCGTCAAAGTCGACCAATGAGTACTGAACCAAAGAGCAGTTGACCACTCTCACTGAATGGAGCAAGCTCACATCAGTGTTGGCAAACGATGGGATACAGTTAAGGTTGAAATTGAGATTGAGATACTCGAATTGCTCGCATCATACACTTCTGAGCTCACGCTGGAAAACGTATCAATTTATCTTCCATTTTGATGTTTCTCATTTTCAAGCATGGGTTAGAATGAATGAGCTTGCCAGTGCATTGAAAAACCAAAGTGAACGAACCTTCCATTCCAGCTCAAGAAAAGCAGGAATACAGAGATGAGTATTGCGCGCATCGCAATGAACATCGTTTTTTTCTCAATCCCTTTTATGCCGGTATTATCGCGTTTGGCAAACCATTTCATCAAAATGATTTCAGAGACACAATTCACCAAACTTTTTTTTCAAACATATTCAAAATCGAACTGCATTTGCTCACTTTCGCAAGGTGAATTGTCCATCCCCGGCCGATCCTCGCCTTACACAAGATGTTTCTGCTCTGGCCGATCACTAATTCGTCACTTTCACAACAAGGAGCAATTCAAGGAATGACCCCTCTTCATGTCCAACACTCTTTCATTCATCTGATCAGTGGAAGTGCTCGAGGAATGAATAGAGTCATCCATCCATCGACACCCTCTCCCAACCAGTTTCTCACCTCCTCTCCTCCTTTACACTACTTTGTTATTCTGACCCTGATTACCATCTCATTTCTATCGGCCGAAATCGGGAACACAAACATCACACATGTTTCCTGTTTTGAATGTTGCAAGTTTCAAGCGAGATCGGAGCTTGGATAAGGAAAGTGTAGTTTGGTAGAAGAATACACCAAAATCGAACGAACGGAACTTAAAATCAGCAAAACCATTCAAAGTGATTTACCATGTTCGCAAACGTGCTGAGATGTCAGCAATAAATTACCCTTGATTTGCAACGTGGTTGATGATTCCCCAGACATATTTCACCATCATATTACTCAGCGAGTTGATATTGTCACAATTTCACACACAAACTTCCTTATTTGCGCAACTCTCGAACTTTGGTCGATCCTGGGCAATCATGCCGAATGTGTCTCCCTGTCTGCACACTCCCTCGCATCTCTGACCAGGTGAGTTCGAAATACAGGTAACCTCTTCATTTCGCAAATTCCCTAGCCTTTCCAACCGATCCGAGAATGCGCGAAATGAAGAGACGAGCTCTATTGCCCACTCAACGACCGTCTTCATGAGCCAACGCCCGGGCGACGTCAGATCGTGCTCCTAATTCCCTTATCTACTCGTCGGCCGGGGGTGTTATTGACGCGGCCGATAATATACAGCAGTGTTTTGACACTAACTCTTGGTCAGGGAGGTGGAGCGAGACTGAGCAGATCAGTACAAAGGTGCGAGGTGCGGGGTTAAGATGGGCGTTCTTCTTCAATCTCGGTGATCATAGAGCACGATTGTGTGGTGAAAGTTGTTTAGCAGCATGGCCACTAATCATCAGTAGTTGCATGATACTCGCCCGCGCGCTTTTGCTTGGCCAATTTTCTGGGTGCATTATAATGCGTGATGCGCAGCGCTGAAAATTGCTTCTCGCGATAACCCCCTGATTTCCTAGATGCATTATATTGCGTGGTCAGGGAGGTGGAGCGAGACTGAGCAGATCAGTACAAAGGTGGGAGGTGCGGGGTTAAGATGGGCGTTCTTCTTCCTTCTCTTCGATCATAGAGCATGATAGTGTGGTGAGAGTTGTTGAGTAGCATCGTTGGTTGAATCATTCTCGCCCGCGCGGTTTTTGCCTGGCTAATTTTCTTTGGGCTACATAATGCTCGCGAGTGCGCGAATCTGATCGACAAATCACTGCTATTGTACCAATATACTATCGTTTCTCAATGAATTGCAGGTGTTTCCCATTTCGCGCGCATGCATGAGGAGTATGAGAAAGATCAGTTCAAGATTTATAGATGCTTCGCTTCGTCATCGGGTTCGCAGTGCTTGTGGCGGGTCTGGACGCGCAGATGGTGCGGCAGTGCTTGTGCTCGGAGGTAATTAGTTGATTAGCAATTAATTAACAACTTAATATTTAATCAATTAAGGTCAACACGTGCGCCAACTCGGCCGCGAGCTCTATCTCGCAGTGCGCTGACAGGTTACATTTATCTTAAATTATTAGTTGTTAATTTGGCTAGCGTGCTTCATGAGCGAAAGCGCTGAGTTGGAATGTAGGGTGCGGCTTTCACTAACTTATTGTGGATTTTTCGGGAGAATGAACTTGCCTTGTGCTTCATAACTAAGCAGGAGTTCGATCAGGTGTGATCATAATATGTAAGCAAACACGTCGAAGTAATGCAGGGTTTTGCTTTCACTATCTTGTTGTGAGAAGCGCGCGCTTCTTTTCACTTTCTGCCTTTCTCAACTGATCAAGCGCCCATAATGCATTCACAATGCGCTTTCGCTTTTCTCCTTGGTCGAACTCATACTTTCACTCTATAGAAAGCGCGAAAACATACACTTCAAAGAACTATCCGTATAATTTAACAAACGTTTATCGTGTCATCGTGTCCATTTCGCTCATTCTAGATGTCAAGCCCACTTCACTGCACTGGGCGCCTCCTATCCGGCAGCTCGCCAGTGCATCATCGCGCATCAGGGACAGATGGTAGCGGCTGCCAACTGTGCGAGAAGCAGTTTCGGCAATGTGTAAGATTATTACTTTCTGATTCTCAGAATTCTGAATGTTTTGTACCCTTTTGCTTGAAGGATGGACGTTAGAAGAAGTCGTGTTTTTTTCTGATAAAATTGAATGACTATTATTGAATGAATGCATTTCAGGTGCGCCAACGGACCCGGCGCCACCGTCCCCAAGCGCTACCCCGAGACGGTTCAGATCGCGGCATTCAGAGAGATCCAGGTACGCGCCGTCGCTTTTTGAAATTTGGGAGAACTTCATCTTGAGAATGGTTGCACCATCACTAAAGTGATCATTGACAGTGATTCTTCCAGGGAATGATCGCTCGTTCTGGACTCACTGCGGAGGCACAGGCGCTTATGGGTGTAAGTGAAACACAACCTTTTAAACACTTCTGTTTTTCTGCTACCCTTCTGACTGATCTTTTTAACATTCACTCTTCCAGTCCGGCAGAAAGATCGCCGGCTGCATGGGCAAGTGCGCGCAGTCTAACAGCTGTGCTAAGTGAGTTAATTAATTACCGAATTAGCTTAATTACTGTGCTAATTAGCTTAATTAGTATGCAAATTAACATTAAAAATCAATAATTCAGGCTAGGTTGCGGTCTCGCTCTCCCCGCTGACAATATCCTCGTTTCTACCGCCAAGAGATGCGCGATCCAAGCCGGATTCAACACGCCGGTGAGGAGTTGATCTTTGATCTTTGACCCCGCAGCAACCCCTGTCCATCCCTCGTTCCTTGAGTTGAAAGTGCCGCATATTCGTATGCGCGAAGTGCGGGAGTCTCCCCTAAGTTACATCTCCCCCGCATCCCTCTCCTTTACTTTCTGGGGCATTGCGGCTTGGGCGGTATCTTTTAATTACCATAATTAATTAATTAATTCCAGGTCGCTCGCGAGATCTGCAACTGTCTAGCCAACGCGGGTGTCTCGATCATCCGACCGTTGTGCAATCGCATCGTCATCTCGTAGAGCACGAATGAATCAAGATTGTAAATTATATAATTAATATCCGATTCACGACTTTGATAAAGAGAATGTAAAAGACGAATAATTGCGATTACGTTGATAACATAGATAGAAATACACGACTTTTTAAAAAGTATTAGCAAAGGCAGTTCTTCGAATTGAAAGTTGCCGTAAATCTTTCCTTATAACTTCATACTCATATCTGCCGTTTGGTAGTAGGGACCACCACATGATATGCAAATGATGAATTCATGACCCATGAACTATTTCAGTTTGTTAATCTGTCATATAGAAACATTATTTGTTCGTGGAAGACCATCCGAAATCCAATGGTTTTCGAGATATTTGCATTTTACAAAAAAAACCAGTTGTCGACAATGAGAGACTACAAACTACAAAAGCCCTATAAAATTTGTTCTAGACGAGGGCCACGACTTCTGTAAGTTCCCAGTGATAGACTAAGGTAATGGGCATAACATATCCGAAAATCAGCCGATTCCATGGGCGTCCACGATTTTTATAAGAGATCAAAGATCATTTTCGTTGTCAATTTTTCAATTCACATAACTTTCTTGGACGACCGCAGAATTGGCTGATTTTCGGATATGTTGTGCGCGGTACCTTAGTCTACAACAGGAAACATTCAGAAGTCGCGGCCCCCTTCTTGATCTCTACCGAGAGCGCTTCAAAGATCGATTATTAAAGTTCAATTCGCATTTTTGATAAATTATCGAACACAGAACACGTGGACGCCCGTAGATTAGTCTCAAACTTCGAAGAAAGTTGTCTGACATGGTGTACTAAACCCCTGAGAAGTCAGAACACGCGGCCTTTCAACCCCCTTTGAGCCGGATTGCGTGCGCCCTATCTCATCGGAGAGGGATGGTGGTCCCTAGAGTGGTAGGTTGAAAATTTAATTTATCCGACGATTCTAAAAAGGAAGAAAATTAGTTCGGTATCGATTACATCTTACGCAAAATCAGTTCTACATAATTCAACATCTCCGCACTTTGTACAAGTGAACTATTACATATGCATTCAAAAAGAAAGAAAATCATTTTCCCTACAATTCTTCTAAGCGTCTAAATCCCGGCATCGGTTCACTAGGCGGACTTCTGTTGACACTCGGCTCGGCATAAATGGCTGTGATAATCACGATAATGAAAAACAGGATAACAGAACAGAGAAAACGTAGTACAAAGCACACAAAGTTGATCAGCTCATCGAAGAATCCCGGTTGTTGCTCAACCCTTCTTCTGTACGCAACATGGGGATGTGCGCGGTCGTAGTCCAGCGCGTCATGAGCATAGGGAAACGAGCGACCCAGTGCCGAATCCGGACCCTCAAACGCCATTGACGAGCCTCCACGAATCAGCGTGAGCTGAAATGCCACCGATTGCTAATTTTACATTTTTTTTTAATCTTAATTTTATTGCGATCTTAGCTGTGAATGAACCTGATGTGACTGCCACGTGCCGTTCCTGGCCCATCTCGAGAAATGCTCGCAATTGCTTGAGTAGAGGCTGTAGCCGCCCTCTCCCATCTGAACACCGAGTAAGCTCGCCCGAGCCCAAAATACCACCTGTTGTCCCTACATGTCATTCCTGCACCCAAAAGAGTTTTTGAATAAAGAATAAGAATAAGAATAAAAATGTTTTAGAATATTTATGAAACGTCATGCAATTTTTAAAATAAACGCACACGGCTCCAAGCTCTGCGCAGAATCTCAGCAGGGCGGAACGGTTGATCACTGAAATAAGAAGCATATGAGTCAACCGTACAAATAATTATTGAAGAGAACCATGGAAGGAAGCTTAGCCACCAGCACACGCGTAAGTGGTTTCAATTCGAGGCGTGCGCACCTATAGTCCCCGCTGTTGTTGATGCGGCATTGCGAATCGGCCGCGATCTCGCCCAGCTTGTCCTCACGAATCTTTAACGTTGCTTATTAATCTCGAATGAAAGATACAAGTGATCTCTTGGTTTGCGTAGTTTTTCTTAATTTTCAAATCTTCCATGCGTTAAGAACTCACATAACTGTCAAACAACTCGTTCGTGGCGTCATTCCTCACAAGCGAATCGGGAATCCAGCTGGACGTTTGTGCTTGTACATTGTTCGAGTTACGATTGCCTGAACAAAGGGCTAAGTAATTTAATGGCTGATGTAAAACCAGTGCTGAAAACGATCGAAATGACTATTTGCGATGTGAGAAAAAGTGGATCAAACCAGGATTGGAGTAGTGAATAACGCGTGGCTCTCTGTTCTCGTGGCCGATGAATACTGCCCAGTGCTGAAACATTGCTCATATTAACTTTTAACGGATTCTTTTAATTTAATAATCACAAAAGAAGTACCTTATAGGGAACCCAAGTGAACCATCCCAGTGAGAATGAACGACTGCAAATATTAGCTTGTTGAAGTGGAGCGAACAGAAAGCACCTGAACTCGATGAGATCGCCCGGTTTCGCGTATCTCGCTACTTCCTTCCAAGACATCCATCTGGTCAGCAACCCAGTGTTGTTCAACGAATCTAGAATAGACCCAAGAATCTATTGCTTAAGAGACCGGCTCTGAGAAAATTCACCATTTTCGCCCTTTTCCGGACATTACGCCAGGACTTTCGATTCAGGCCGCCATGCTCACATATGTTGGAGGGCCTTTGACCTTTTTTACAAAAATGATGACGTCACTGGCCGAATTGCGAAATGCGGCGCGCCAGGTGCGCGCCAACTTTGAAAAGTGCCTTTTCACAACTTTTCAATGGAACAAGCTGAAATCAAAATTCCTTCTGCATTGTGATAAGGTTGACGTAAATGCACAGAAACACTATCGGGATATTTTTTAGGGTGAGTCTGTAGCCGATTTTGCATCCCAAAATTTTAGTTTTTTCGGGTTTTCACCATTCCGGAGTGGCGTCCGCCGGCCCAATGGGGGTATGCACGTGTACCTCATGTCCTCTCGCACCAAACGCACAACACTAGAATTGATTTGCGACAATATGTTTTTTGCAAATTGTCTCTGAGTAATCCGAAGTCAATCTCAGGCCGGTCTTCTCG
>LS502992.1:76772-94574 GCA_900490845.1 Pristionchus japonicus
TGCAAAAAACATATTGTCGCAAATCAATTCTAGTGTTGTGCGTTTGGTGCGAGAGGACATGAGGTACACGTGCATACCCCCATTGGGCCGGCGGACGCCACTCCGGAATGGTGAAAACCCGAAAAAACTAAAATTTTGGGATGCAAAATCGGCCACAGACTCACCCTAAAAAATATCCGGATAGTGTTTCTGTGCATTTTCGTCAACCTTATCACAATGCAGAAGGAATTTTGATTCCAGCTTGTTCCATTGAAAAGTTGTGAAAAGGCACTTTTCAAAGTTGGCGCGCACCTGGCGCGCCGCATTTCGCAATTCGGCCAGTGACGTCATCATTTTTGTAAACAAGGTCAAAGGCCCTCCAACATATGTGAGCATGGCGGCCTGAATCGAAAGTCCTGGCGGAATGTCCGCCGGATGGTGAATTTTCTCAGAGCCGGTCTCTTAAATAGGGAAAATAATGAAATTTATAAGAGAAATACCTGCGGACTGCCCCGCTCCCATTGAATAAAAGAGATGTGCTGTAGAGTAGAGCTAAATTGTTTTGAAAATCAAAGGTATTACTGAATAGTCGGAACAGAGCAACAATAGGATACAAATATCGTGATAAAGGAATTTCAGAGCAATGAAAGTGTGCAGTGACAAAGAAGTGATAGAGCTGAAACCGTCTCATCCCTATCCTTTCTCATTTTCAATGCGAAGAGAAAGCAAATGTCACAGAGAACTTTCTCCATTGGTGAGAAGTTTCATCGATCAAGAGAGTCATAGATAATCGGTTCAAACGGAGCAGCAAAAATGATTGAGCGAATAAAGGATACGTCGAATAGCCATCAAGGATAACAGAAAACATTCCTTAAAAACCATTTTTACTACACAATTTTCAAGGGAATTTATTGCAACGTCTTTGTAGATTCGCTCATATTATTTCTGTTGGAAATTAGTCATGGACGGATTGACAACATTGATGTTGTTGTTGAATAATAAAGAAGAATAAATCTGACCCAACACACCTGATCTCTTCAGGAGTACTGTAGTAGACGCGAATGCGAATGGACGCATAACAGAACGAAATAGTGCGTCTATTCTAATCGCCAAGTTTGCAGTTTCGTTTACAACAAGTAGTTTATTCGTGTGAAGCAAATTCAAAATTGTTTTGTTATGAACGCGTTCGAACTTCTCAATTTAAATATCTAAATCTTTTCAGTTTTGGATGTTGAATCTAATTTTGAACCGTTCGCCCTCGACAATCTATCGCATCTTCAAATACCTGGAACAAAAGTCCATTCAACAGATCAGACTGGTAAGAATAAATATGGTTTTGAAGGAGAAATTGTCCGTACTGCAAGCCATGGGAAGCAATTGTATAAAATTCAGGTCTGCAAGAATGCGAATTCCATCATCTCAAAATTAGCAAGTGAAGCTAAATCTCACTTTGACTTGAGAATTCAAACAGCGAGCACATTTTATGTATTTCATGCTTAAAATTAAGCTTAAAATTAAATTAAGCTAAATGGAAAATAAAATTAAGTTCAGAATGATGATGCCACAACATCTGTTAAATTCTACAGTCCTGTTTGCGATTATATGCTATGGAAGATCTGCTTTGTTTCCACTGCTTCCGTGAATGGATTCGATTATGAAAGATGCATCAGCATCAACTATCACCACAGTGTGAGTTTGTTGGTACTTGTCGAGTTCTCCGGAAGCGTCAAACTTCTCAACTTCATACAATCCCACCACTAACGCTGCTCTTGAAAATTTCTTCTAAGGAATGAATGAACCTCAACAATTCTTCCAGAGAACTTGACAAGTACCAGTTTGTCATACGAAAATTGCATGCAATTTCTATTTTGGAGATTGAAGTTCGCCTGGATTCGAATGAAATGCGGACGTTCTTGATGTTTATGAAACCTATCATGAACGGGGCTGTCTGCGTTATGCTGACTGCAGACGGCGGCAACGCTATTCATTCCGACATTATTTGCACGATGATGAATTTTCTTGAGGGAAATAAGATTTCAAATGTTATTATTGAACTCGAAATCGTCTCTACAAATTGCGAACTGTTAGTGGCATAGTTTTTTGTTGTTGTAAACATTGCTACAATTTGTGATCGGAAACGTAAGTGTAAATATGTTGATATTCTCTAATAGACGACGTCAAACTTATCAGTTTAATCGTAACTACATTCAGAAGCGCATGGTTGAAGTTACTACTTAGACCTAAGCTCATTTGTCTGAATATATCTCTGAAAAATCTCACAAAAGGCACGTTTAGAATATGATTCAATTTTTAAGAATCATAACAGTAATAAGAATAGTTCAGAAACTTCATCGTTTTTACTGGAGCTCGCCGATGTTGTGAAGATTATGGTCATATATTTCGAAAACGGTGGACTACCTGAAACCATATCTGCAATTAGATGCATGGTCACTAGAAAAAATGATTATATCTTTTTCTGCAATCGAGGAAACCCTTTTTCGCCATGCGAAGTCGAAAAGCTCGCTGAGGTAAGTCTCAATCTCTACTATCAGGAAACTTTTCTTCAGTTTTTGCATCATGTCAACAAGCCAATGCGATTGACTGTCGCTGCAACGACCGCGCACATCGATCGGCAGCTCGGAGAATGGAATGTCAGAAAACATCCTAATCGGAACGCAGTAATCATTCAAGATCTTACATACGAAATTTAATCGTAAATAATCAGTAATCAATTAAAAAAAATTGGTTATGGGTCAATGCTGTGTATTCATTTCTCACTATGTAGACGCTTACAAATTGACGATAACTCATACGATAACTTAACAATTGCTGAACAAATTCGAAACTGAAGCGTCTGTTGACTCAGATCTGTTCGGTATTATTTTCGAATTTTAGATTGTCACGTCTCGTTGTTGCAAAGAATGTTTTTTCAAGTATTGCAAAATCGTTCCGACAACAGTGGAAGAAAAACAGTGTGTTTCAGTGTTTCATTTTTAAGAGAAATTTCGATTGCAAAGTTCCTGGAAGGTGTTTGCAGTTATCCTAATGAAACATACTGAGTAATCATTAGATCGAAGGAGTTGTGGTACACGCATCTATCTCAAAAATAGGTGTTTAGGAAATATTTCGCACTGAAGTTACTGTGATGATGAATTCTCGGGAACCGTGAGAAAGAGAGATGAGAGTGAGAGATCTTTTGTTTCGTTAGAGATCTTTTCCAATATCAATTTGAAGTAGCTGACGCAGCTCTCTTCAGGAGTACTGTAATTGAACCGAATTGTAATGGACGCGTTTCGAAGAAACCACCTTCCGTGTACCATTGTACTTTCAACTGGTAATCCCTCATTACTTGTTTGATTCCGAGCGTATGCGATCGCTATGCGATCGTTTATTTCAATTAAGTTGATTTACTTAGCCAATCAAGATTGTTTCTTCCAATTCAATTTTTTTATTCAGATGTCTAATCAACTTTTGAAACTTCCGCCATCGATATTCGGACGCATATGCAAATTTTTGGACCAAAAATCAATTCATCAAGTCAGACTGGTAAGAAATATTTTCCTTTGAGAATTTATATTTCGCATGTGCGATCAGATAAACGGTGCTGTAATATGTGCATAATAGATCAATTTCAGGTCTGCAAGTATGCAAACGAAATGATCTCGAAGATGGCAAGCCAATCAAAATCTCACTTCCAGTCAGCACTTTATGTGGTGAGTATATTCGGTTTTTCAACTTCCCGAAATGAAATCTGCTCTTTGAGAACGATGATGAAACTGTATATTTTACTTCCTACATTTCTGGTTGCAATTGTGATCTATGGAATATCTGTTTTGTCTCTGCAACTTCTGTGCTTGGGTTTGATTATGAAAAATGCATGATAAGCAACTATCAGCACAGCGTGAGTTTGTCATATGAAAATTACATGCAATATCTATTCAGGAGATTGGAATTTGCTTGGATGCGGATGAATTTAAGAAGTTCTTGATGTTCATGAAACCATTCATGAAGAGGGTTGAATACACAGCGTTCGGCACTGAGAGAGAAAGTGATATTCACTCGGACATGATCGGCACGCTAACGTGCTTTCTTGAAGGAAATGCCATCTGCAACTTGCATATTGAACACAATAGTGCCTCAGTTAATCGCGAATTGTAAGTTAATTAGGAATTTGATCCAAAAAATTGAAAATGTAGAACATAATATGGTAAAACAAATTCATGCTTGGAAAAACTTATATGTAAACTAATCAATATTTTCAGAAGTTCCTGGTTGAAGATGATACACAAACTAAAGCCTCTTTGTACAAGTGTTTCTCTAGGAAAACTCTCAAAAGGCACGTTTTTTCATAGTAAATAGCATTCAATATCATGGAAAATCCGATAATAAAATGTAAATTCAGACGCAGCTTCTTTTGCGCAAGAAATCGCAAATGTTTCGAAATATTCGGGTATAAGCTTCGAAAACGCCGCATTCGTAGATTTTGTCTCACTAATAAGAAGCGTGAACACTACAAAATGCAAGGACATCTCATTGCATTACTGGGGAAACCCCCTCTCACTTCGTGAAGTCGAGCAACTCGTTGAGGTTAGTTATTTGAAGGCATCTTCAATTAATTTATTAATCTACGCCCGAGGCGACCGAAAGATGCATTTTGAAAAGGTGGACGTAGTAGAGTTGGAGAGGGGGCTCTCCAGTATTAGGCCAGTGGAGACTGATCTGTGATAATGGGTGTTTCACGTCAGCTCGGGTTTCGAGTTTCAAGTCAGGACTTGAACACTCTGATATTGGGTGCAGTACGAATGTGAAGAGAGAATTGGCAGTAACATCTGGATAATCTTCGAAAGAATATTAATTGTAGCTTCTCCACCATGCTGAGAAGGAGATACATTTGATTGTAGCGGCTAATACTGAACATATCGATCAGCATCTCGGATACTACCATATCGAGAAGCATCTCCGTCGTAAAACAGTGCAGATGGAATTCCTGCCAAGCTATTTGGACAGATTTGGTTGAAGAAACAGACAAAACTGAAATTTAAAACTACAATTTCTAATCGTTTGACCTACACTCGTACATTGGTTTTTAAATGTTACTTATGGCGAATTTCCAAATTCTCACCGATAAATACAGTTGTTGACTCGATTATTCAATCTGTTCCATTTACTGTACTGCAATGCACGCAGAGCACGGAGGCATTGTAATTAGTAGTGATCACTAAAAAAACAAGACTTGACCTCACCCCTAATTCTACCCTCATTACTTTAGACCCTCGAAAATATGGTAGCAATACAAGCCTACCCGCAAGATAATTTCACCAGGAGTACTGTAGTAGATGCAAGCTCCAATAGACGCTTATCAAACAGATACAGTTCCTCTTTCTATTTGTCTTTAGATTGAAAATTTCGTTCACATGCGATCGCAAGTTCAGCTAAATTCACATTCTGCGTCTATCCCATTCTATTGCATAAGCATGCGTTTATTTTTTGTTGTAATTAATTGCAAATTCGACGAAGATTGTTTCTTCAAAATCGTTTCTGATTCAGATGGCTAATCTAATTCTGAACCTCCAGCCCAAAACATTAGCTTGTACTTGCAAATTTCTGGACCCAAACGCACTTCAACAACTCAGATTGGTATGACAAAATTGTATTATTCAATGCTCATATCTCAGGTATATGACAATACATGACAATCAGGTCACAAAATCGTGCATTGTAATAATTAATTTCAGGTCTGCAAGTTTACAAACGTTTTTATCTCTAAATTAGCCAGTGAATCTAAATCCAACTTTCAATTATCAGTTAAGACGGTGAGCACCCAGCACTCTCAAAAATCATTATGCTGGAATTTAACTGTTCAGAGTGATGATGAGACGATATCTGTCAAATTCTACACTCTTGATCGCAATATTCTTCTTTGGAAGATCTGTTTCGTTTCGGCAGCCTCCTTTTTCGATATTGATTATGAAAGGTGCTTGAAAGTCGAAAATTCTTGCAGGGTGAGTTTATCCTTGCTGAAAACTCAGCAACAAAACTATCTATTGTAGATGATTGAAATTCGCTTGGTTTCCGAAGAAATGAAGAGGTTTTTGATGTTCATGAAACCGGTCATGAAGCGGGTTGAGTACAACATGCTGATGAGCGAAGGCGAAAATTCTGTTCACACTGAAGTAATCTGCGCTATGATGACCTTTCTTGAAGGAAATAACATTTTTAATGTCATTATTGGACACAAAACCAAATCAATGTATCTCGAACTGTAAGTATCATTTTGTTGCACAAGAAAAAAATTTTTTATCACAAAAATTCAAAAATTCTAAGAACAGAAAATAAACGTTGAACATAACCATAGATGAGTTCAAACTTGACTGAAGTCTTTCAGAAGTGCCTGGTTGAAGTTGATGCAGAATCATACGCCCATTTGTCTAAACCTTTCTCTTAAAAATATCACAATAGGTATGTCTTTTTTTGAAGAAAAACGAACAATTCATGGAAAAGACGATTCAGAAGCATCATATATTTTGCCTGAGCTCGCTGATACGGCGCAATATATCTGCATAAAATGCGAAAATGGTGGATTATTCGAATCAGTGTTGTTATTGAGAGAGATGAGCAGAAGAAATTGCAAATTAATCTCGTTCTATAATGAGGGAAACCCTTTCTCGCTATCTGAAGTCGAGATGCTCGTTCAGGCGAGACTGAGTTTATCACAAAGAAACACAGATTATTTCCAGAATCTGAATCATATTGAAAAGCCGACATATTTGAGTGTCACGGCGAACGCGGAACGTATTAATCATCAAATCGGAGTTCACCATATTCGAAATTATGTTCCTTATCATAGCTCACAAGCGGTGATAATTGAGCATCTGCGAAGATAAATGAATTGAAGTGAATTGACAGAAAAAAACAGACGAAACTAAATATTTTTCGAAACCACTTATTTGCTAACTTTATTTTCGTTCTTTTGAATACGCTGATCTTCATTACTTTCCTTTGTGCAATGATAATTTATTCTTCATGTGGAATGTATACTTCATGTCTATCAATAAAAAATGAATAAGATTTCTTTGTTCTAACTGTATTGTGATACACATCGCAATTTGAAACGTATATTACGTGGCTTGAGACGCAGTTCTATCAGGGATTGTTTCCAGATTCAATTAATTTCAAAATTGCATTTCTTGTCGTACATAAATCCCATGGATCTGACCGCGAGTGACAGTAGTTGGCAGAAAAAACGGTGTTAAAAAGCAAACAATATAAACTTTTCGCAGCAGCTCTTACTAATGATTCACACAGAGGAAACTGTGGGACAAATTTCACATTTTTGAATCAGATGACTGCGTTAATTCTGAACATTCCGCTGTACATTAGCACATGACAAACGACTCATGTAAAAAAAAACTACCCAAACTTTTTCTAGTTTACTGTAGATTGAGCGTAAAAGAAGGAAAATGTAAAAAATAGCGATCTGAATCTGAGCATCATTCTTGAAGGAGTAATCAGAATACGTTGCTCCCCCGGATTCCGAAACCCTTTCAGTGAATTTAAATTGATTTATTTCGTATCAAGTGAATTGGATAATGTGCTCCGATCATTGTTCCAAAACAAAATCTAGACAATTTGATCAGCTCTAATTGTGTTTGATATGATGTAAAGAATCTGACAGGTCATTCGCGTCGCTTGATTTAAGTGTGTACTGTAGGTGGAAGGAACTTGATGTGAAAGACGCTATTCAAACAAACTCCATTACTTATTAGGCCGAGTTTGTTGAGGTTGCCTTACTATGAATTTCATTTTTAACAACCTTTTTAGATGGAACAAGCAGAACATCCCGAAACGAGAAAGGATAGGAAGTCAACCTCAGAAACCGGTACAAAGGTTTGTAAATGACAATGACTGGCGTTTCTTATGCCTTTTTTTCAGAAACAAATGACCAATTTGATTTTGAGCCTTTCGGCACGAGTATTCTACGAAATTTGTCGCTTCCTGGATGAAAAGACAGTTTTGGAAATTAGACTGGTATGCGTCTCTATTTTCGATTCTTTTGATAATTTACGTATTTCAGGTTTGCAAGTTTGCTAATTCCAAAGTTTCACATCTTGTTTGTGATTGTGAAGCTACGTTGCACTGCATCAGTATAACAGTCGTAAGATATTCCAATACGATGCATGGAAACAGTTCCTCTGTTTCCAGACAAAAGACCACAAATCAGAATTTGAATTCGTCTTTGACGTACCTGAATTTCGAAGACACTTTTTTATGTTCAAGATTTGTTTGACTTTTGCATTAGTCGAGATTGGAATGCAGTTTGCAGAATGTTTTCGACAAAACAGAAGAGTTTGTTATTTATCTACTTCGAACTCTTCGATTTGCACGGTTTAGAGCCTGGTTGTCAGCTTGAAACTAAAAGAAATGGAAAAATTCCTGAAGTTCATTAAACCGCTTCTTCACATCGCTCCACTTGAACGTATATTTTTTGATGGGTATCATTATATTGGAGCTGAGCTTATTCGAATTTGTTCGGATTTCTTGGATGGAACAGCTATATCGCACATATGGTATTCTGATAACAGCGAGTTAATGGTCGATCTGTGAGTTTTGTCTGTTCACAATGCGTGAAAAAAAATCCGTTTTAAAACCTAGTGTTTATGAAATAAGAAAAAGCGTGTCTGAAAATCCAGCTGATTTTTCACCACAGGGATTCTTTCGGAGAATTTGTACAAAAATTCAAACCAACCAGAGTAAACATGCCAATTCCGGATCTAACGGAAGGTGAATCGTCTCAACAAAACTTCCCGATGAAATGCACTATTTTCAGCTACAGTGAATGTTCTCCTTCAAATTGCTGAGAATGTGAAGAAGATTATTGGAAGAGTCAGGATCGAGGCTCCAGAAGAATACATCTCATTAATCAAAGGAATGATATCCAGAAAATGTGAAAATTTGTGGATAGAGCATGAAGAAGAGCCATTGGATCTAATTGACATAGAAGAATTGATCAAGGTTAGTCACTTAGTGAAGCAGGAAACTTTGAAATTGTTGCTAGTTCCTTCATGCGTCGGAGAAGAAGATTCAACATCTTCACGTATCTGCATCTATCGACAACGATTTTAATGTTCGAATTGGATTGTACAATGTGGAGGCACTTGAAAATGATCAAGATATCAGAATCAAACATGTCGATTATGATTCGTCTTAGAATAAATGTAATTGCTTGTCCGTATATTATTCTATCTTAATTTTCAAGTTGCGATTTACTTATACGCATTATAAATTGTCGTAATGAAAAAGGTTTATGTGTCTTTCGTTTTGTCTCACAATGACCCAACATCGTCGATTGCATTTTTTAAAGAGGATAAAGGTTGTTAATTAGCTTACTCGTAACTGATTCAACGATGACAAAAGAATGAACTAATTTATTAGTTGTTAACATTACCTATGATGTCTCATCGATTCTCACAGTTTCAAAAAGAGTGAGCCAAGCAACGCGCACTCTTTTTGCGCAAATGGCGCGAAGGTAAATGGAAGATGAGTCGAATGAGAGCCCACGCTAATCGAACTCTCCTTTCGCGCTCATTTCTGCTCCTAACTTCTATTTAGTGCATCTTGAACGATTTGGATAACCGCTGAAACGAAGCGATGGATGAACCGCCACCTCCCACCAGTCAGGTAAGCCAAACTCAATCCGTTACTTATGTGCTTCTAATGAGTAGTGTATAACGCCCGAGGACAGCTCTGTCATGTGCAAAAAATGTCACTTCTCCGTCTTCCTTGCAGCAAATCGCATTCTACTCTCGACTGGTCTCAAAACTGCTTGCCGATGCGGGGTTCGACGAGGATGAGGAGGATTTAGTCGACATAGGGGACGATGATGTGCGTTTTTTTCTTCAAAATTCTCCTTCGGTTTCGTTGTCCCATAGTCGCCCCCCCATTAGTCGATAGAAGACTTAGTGGCATTACTCTCTGAACGATTTGATGACAAGTGCAGCGCCGTTGAAACGGGATATTGAAATTTTTATAAAGATGAAGAGGATGTGGTCGAGATAGGAGATGATGATGATGTGCGGTATTTGAATCTCTTTCTGTTTCGTTGTCCAATATCGATCTTCTTTTGATGAAACTTCAAATCTTGATATAATAATAACTTCAACACTTGATATACTGCACTCAAATCAAATTCTCTTACACCTCCTTAGTTTCTTGAATTGTGAGAGCGACATATCCAAATGCGCTCCCCCCCACTCCCCTTTCTTTACCCCTCGCTCGCCTGGCCAGTGCACAATATGTCTGTCATAAAGAAGTATTCGCATTCAGTACGACTCCGTGGACCTCTGTTTGCGCACTGTGGTTGGCATAGTATGCGATGGGATAGAGAGGCAAGAGAAGGAGAGACGAGACCAGGAGGAGCAGGATGGAGTCCAGGTATTGTAGAGTTAGAGAATACGGAACACGGGATTTGATGAGGCGATGTTCTCGATAATTCCCGTCAAACACATAGTGTCGAAATTTTTTTTCAAATGTGGTTTTGAACCATGGTTTATAGCCTATAATTTAATTTATAGGTCACTGGAGCTATCGCGGATGAAGAGGGAGAAGGAGAAGAAAGCGAAGAAGAAGTGGAAGCATTCAAGTCGGAAGAAGGCGGTGAAGTCGAGCAGCAGGAGGCTTCCGAGGTAAAATCATTTTATTGTTTTTGCTAATTGCTATTGCGCATTTTAGGCCGCTGACTCTATTGAAGACGAAGAAGAGAAGTCAAGTGACGGAAAAAGTGACACGATTCTCGAGTCTGCATTACCTCTCGAGGATGACAAAGAAGGAGAAAAAGAAGAAGAGGAGATAAACGAGGAAGAACAGAAAGAGGTAGAAGAAACAGAAGTCAGTGAAGAGGAGCAGAAGGAGGGTGCAGAGGTAGAGTAGACGAAAAAAAATTTCGTTTAAGCCAGAGAAAAACGTGGTTTTCTAGACCGCGGATCCAATCGAGGATGAAGGGGAAGGAGAGAAGTCGAGTGATGGAACAAATGAAGGCGGCGAACTCGAGCAGCAGGACGGATCCGAGGTATTGTTGTGCGGATTGGTGAAGTGATAGGCAATCTGAGCTACGAAGATATGTATTCTAGGTCTCTGAACCTATGGATGAGGAAGATGTTGATGTAGTTAGAGTAGAGGAAGATGAAGAAGAAGAAGAAGAAGAAAAGAAAGAAGAAGTCGAGCTGAAAGATGAGGAAGGGAAAGAAGGAGAAAAGGAAGAAGAAAGATCGAATGATGGATCGAAAGAAGACCACGAACAGGAGGAGCAGGAAGGGCCCGAGGTATTGTATTGTTGATGGAAGACTATATGGTTGTACGAACATGTTTACCCTAAGATTTCCAGGTCGCTCAACTTCTTGAAGAGGAAGATGTAGACGTAAAAGGAGTAGAAGAAGATGAAGAAGAAAAGGAGAAAGAAGATGAAGAAGAAGAGAAAGAATTGGAAGAGAAGTCGAATGACGCTTCAAAAGAAGATCATGAACAGGAGGAGAAGAATGGATCAGAGGTGTTGTAGAGTTGCTGGAATACAATATGGAGGGAGGAAGAGGTTCACCACTAGATTTCCAGGTCGCTGCAATTCTTGATGAGGAAGATGTAGATGTGGAAGGAGCAGAAGAAGATGAAGAAGAAAAGGAGAAAGAAGATGAAGAAGTAAAGGAGAAAGAAGGTGAAGAAGAAAGGCCGAATGATGAATCAAAAGAAGACCATGAACAGAAGGAGCAAGATGGATCCCAGGTATTGGAGAGTTTCTGGTGGAAGACAATATGGAGGGAGGAAGATGTTCACCACTAAATTTCCAGGCCGCTGAGCTTCTTGAAGAGGAAGATGTAGACGTAGAAGGAGTAGAAGAAGATGATGATGAAGAAGAGAATGAAGAAGTCGAGCTGAAAGATGAAAAAGGGAAAGAAGGAGATGAAGAAGAAAAGTCGAATGCCGCGTCAAAAGAAGACCATGAACAGAAAGAGCAGGATGGATCCGAGGTATTGTAGTGTTGCTAAAAGACTATATGGAAGGAGGAAGGCGGTTACCCTAACATTTCCAGGTCGCTGAACTTCTCGATGAGGGAGATGTAGACGTAGGAGGAGTTGAAGAAGATGATGATGAAGAGAAAGAAGATGAAGAAGAAGAGAAAGAAGTGGAAGAGAAGTCGAATGGCGCGTCAAAAGAAGACCATGAACAGAAGGAGCAGGATGGATCCGAGGTATTGGAGAGTTGATGGAAGACTATATGAAGTGAGGAAGGTGTTTACCATACGATTTCTAGGCCGCTGAGCTTCTCGAAGAGGAAGATGTAGATGTAGAAGGAGTTGAAGAAGAGGAAGAAGAAAAAGGGAAAGAAGACGTTGAGGAAGAAGAGAAGTCCTGCGACGGGAAGAACGACACCGCGGTCTCATCATCATGGAGTAGCGATCGCACCGCGCGGCCAATGGACAAGGGGAAAGAAAGAGAAGGACCTGAGCTGCAGGATTTACCAAAGGTATTGTAGAAGTGCAGAAAGGAACCGACCTGTAGAGTGTGGTACTGATCCAAGGCTTCCTAGGATGCTGAACCTCTCGACGAGGAAGAAGTTATGGCGAGTGATGGGAAGAGCGACACTGCCGTTTCCTACCCTGCGAACAGTGATCACTCCAAGCGCTCTCCCAATTCGCGGACGAGCTTCATGAGAGAAAACTCAGAGGTAGAGTAAAATTGCTGGAGGAGAATACGTTTTGAACAATCCGGTACTAAAGTATTTGCTACGAAGATATGCATTCTAGGTCGCTGAACCTCTCGGAGAAGAAGACGAAGAAGAAGAAGAGGACGCAGAGATGTCCAATGACAGGCCGAACGACACTGCCATCTCCTCGCAATCGAACAGCGAACGCAACGCGCGTTCTTCTCGCATGACCGTCCTGAGAGAAGGCGCTGAGGTAGGGTAGTGGTTATTCGGGAATACGGCTTGAGCAATAATATGGTACTGACTCACGGTATTCTAGGCAGCTGAACCTCTCGAAGAAGAAGGAAAAGAAGGAGAAGGAGGAGGAGGAGGAGAAGATGAAGAAGAAGAGGAAGAGGAAGAGAAAGGAGAAAAAGAAGAAGAGCAAGAAGAAGAGAAGTCCAGCGACGGAAAGAAAGACACTTCGGTCTCCTCGCCGCCTAACAGCGGTCACATGGCGCGCTTTTCGAACTCGCCCGTCCTGAGCGAAGACTCCGAGGTATGACAGAATGAGTGGAAGACAATACGGCTTAAAGAAGATAGTGGATCTTAAACTTTCTAGGCTGCCGAGAATCGCGATGTAGTAGCTGAAGAAGGACTGAAAAAAGATGACGATGACAAAAAAGAAGAAGGACTAGAGGAACAACAACAAGAAGAAGACAAGTCGGGTGACAAGAAGAGTGAGACTGGGGTGCCTTCACCAGTACATAGTGATCACTCTGCGCGCTCTTCCAACTCGCGCACGACCGTCCTTGACGAGCATCTGGAGCAGGAGTGGGAGGAAGAAGAAGATGATGATGAGGACTCGAGAACAGAGGTAGAGTTGAGCTTTTCGATTGCTGAAAGAGATTCTGATATTGCGATCATTCCAGCAGACATCGCCTCTTGGTGACATGATGGATGATGTGGATAAGAGCGAGGGTCGGGATGAATCGGCGGAGGACAAGGAGGACGAAGCATGGAGTGGCGAGGACGACAGCGATAATGTTGATGATAATGGGAACGAGAAGGAGGGTCGCACTCAAGACACACCTGAGCTGGATAAATCCTGGGAGGATGATGCTCAGATCGTATGTGATTCCACTGCATCTTGCACGCTTGGTTTTCAATCGATACGGCAAATCACCACAACAATTCCAGGATTCGTCACTGGTCGAAAAGGACATTGAGGAGCCAGAGGAGGTTGCTCCTGCAGAGAGCGAACTAGAAAAAGGCAGTGTCGAAGAACCTGAAGTGGGTGCAATGAAAAATATTAGCAGTTTGTCTCATTTCGTAAGGTAAGTTCTGGGAAGTTCGTCTTGCAGGAGCTACCTGCTAAGGCCAAACCGAAGAGGGCAACTAAACCTACAAAGAAAGAGAAGATGATGAGCAGGAGAAGAGCTAAGGAGACCAGCTCAGAGTATGAGGAAGAAGTGTCGGATGGAAGTGAGGAGGTTCCTCCAACAGAGAACGAACTGGAGAATCTCAGTGATGAAGAACTTGAGGTGGGTACAATGCATTTGCAGTTATCCCTGCTTCATAAGGTGAGTTTGAGGAGTCCGTCTTGCAGGAGCTACCTGTTCAGGCCAAACAGAAGAAGAAAACTATACCGACGAAGAAAGAAAAGAGGGCAAGTAGGAGGAGAACGAGAGAGTCCAGCTCTGAGTATGAGGAAGAAGAGTCCGATGAAAGTGAGAGGAGCGATGATAGAAGGAAGTCGAAGAACGAGAAGTACATACAAAAGAGGATTGCAACCGAGAAAAAGTCTGCGAGCATTCGAAAGACAGACCAAGATACTCCTGCGAGCAAGGCACTGTATTTGAAGCAGAAAATGAAGAGAAAGGAGAAAAGATTAAAGGAGGAGAAGAGAATGGAGAAGGAGAAGTTGCGGGTGAGTATTGCTTCCTTTTCAAAGGCTTTACAACAACTGTCAAGCGATTCCATCGAGCCAATTAGAGTCCAATACTACTTCATTCCAGAACGCTCAATGTTTCGCAGTGAACGCAAAGCGGATAAGGGAAGAAGAATTCAAAAAGGTGATATTGCTTATGACTTAATAAAATATTGCTTATGACTTAATAAAGTATACATGTCCTAGTAGCCTGGTATATAAATTGTTGTCCGGAAGAAGGCCATCCCGCGAAAAGAGTAAAATTTAGCAATGTTTATAATTCTAGCGCGGGATCGAACAAAACAGGATTGAAATGGCCAGAAACCAGGATGGCATCAAGCGCGCGGATTCCGGAAAGACTTGGAGGGCAGATGTACAAAAGAAGGAAAAGATGAGAAAAGAGCAGGAAGAAGAAGCTAGACAACGAGCGATTGCAAGGGCCAAAGAGAGAGCAGCGAGCAGGTTCGTATCTCAAAATTGAATTACCTTACAGTGATATGTTTAGGAATCCCGGGAAGAACAGGGACGCAGTCCGCTCCGCGTTTGCGCAAGACGTACCGTGGGCGGTCGAGCGTCCGTTCTCAGTTCGTTCCCCTCCAGCGGAAGAGCAGGAAACACGGGAGCAAGGAGGAGGGACAGATGCTCCTCCGAAGGAACCACCACCAGATCTTGCAGCGACCAAGACTGTTCCGAGAGTCTTCCAAGTCGAGAGCGAAGACGAACAGGAGGTGGGTGTTTTAATTATTGGGGGGGGGTCATCGTGAAAATATAATCTTCACAGGCGAGACCAGCTTCATTGCATCAACCTGGACTCCATGATACAGATCTCAGAACTCCGCACTTTTCCAATGTCCACGGTTAGCATAGTGATACTCGATCGTTGATTGTGATGAATCGCGTTTCAGGACCAAAGCAATATCCCTACCGCGGCCCGCCACGGAAGGCATCTAGAGTAGATGTCGATCGAGATGCAGGATGGAGCGGATTGAACGATGATCACTGGAGCAATCCGCATGATCATGCAGACACTCCCTCAACTTCCAGGGCAAACCGTCCCATGTCTTCCCAAAGGATGTAAGTTCTTCAAGTTGACTCTTGTTTTCTAATCGCATCTATGCTTGAAATCAGTCTTTGTAACTTCGAATTGCATGCCTCTTCCGCCAACGCCTAGAATCGATGACAACAGATTCGTCGACCACAGATTCAATGACAATAGAGATGCAGAGTGGAGCGGCATTAATGGTAACAGAAGAGCGAATCGCGGGACCAACTTTAATGTCCGTTCAGATAGTCCTTCAACTTCCACTGCAGGCCACTCGAGGCAGTCAACGTTTACGTGAGTTCTTCGATATGATCCCTGATTTTTCTTTGTTTAAAATCCACTCATGATTACTCGAATTGCAGGCCTCTTCCAACTTATCTCACCGGGCCGGCTGAGAGACGCCACTTCTCAATGCCGCCCCGGCCACCACACCCACTGGTCGCCCAACCTCATGCCTACCCACCCGCTAGCCATCGTCCACCTCACCCACTACGGTCCGCAGCCGAGCTAGCAAACCTGGGTCACCCCCGCACACCACCGCGACCAGTCCACATCGCTCCTTTCGACCTCGGCCGCCCACCTCCACCGATTCCCCCTGGGTTGGGACGCGGTTTCTTTCCTAATCATCCTGCTGTGAATCCGCAAACTCGCAACTCACACATCCCTGGTCCTTCGCATCCTACGATGCATCCCCTTACGCCCGCCATGGAAGTTGGAAGAGTGCTTGCAGAGCACATGATTGGCAATCCACCAAGCCGCACGTCGACACCCTTCCATCCGATTCAAGGCAATATTCAAGATCCTCGGATTCCCCTTCACGATCATAGGTTTCCCATTCAAGATCCTCGAGTCCTCATACAAGATCCTCGGATTCACGTTCAAGATCCTCGGATACCCATTCAAGATCCTCGAGTTCTCATGCAAGATCCTCGGATTCTCATTCAAGATCCTCGGATTCAAATTCAAGATTCACGGGTTTCCATTCAAGATCCTCGGATTCCCATTCAAGAGGAATTCCACGCAAACTGGATTACGGGAGCAACGGCTGAGCCGCTGAAACGGGAGCCATCCAAGTCTCCATCGCCCCATCACGATGAAGTTGTCGAGGAGTTCAACGATGATGGTCATGCTAAGGATGATGAGGATCTGCAGCCTGCCACACCTCCTCCTGCTACACCTCCGCCCGCTCCAGCTGTAGTCCCAGCGACGCCCGGGATGATGGATCTCCTAGCCGCGCTGAGCAGCGACAAACCGAGCGCATTAACAGCTGCTGTGAAGAGCATGCGCGAGGAGGCAAAGGCTATTGATCGTCCCGTTTCTCCCGTACTTGACATAGCTGAAATTCTCGCTAGTATTCCCAGCACCAGCTCAGCTGGCACACAGCGGCGCATCAAAGAAGACGAGGAGATGAAAGAGGAGGCGACGGAGGATGCAAATTACTTCTATCCTCCAGAAGACTCGGATCAGGCCTCCGGCGCGGCGCTCGCTGAGCAGATTCGATCGGTCCTGTCCGTAAATCTCCATGAGGAGCCTTCCACATTTACTGGAGCATCTAGCATCGTTACACCTGCAGACTCTCGTGAAGCACAGTACAGGGCGGTACCATTCGACTACTCTGATGTAGCTGATGATCCCCTTTCCCTGATGTCCTCCAGCAACACCACAGCTTCAGCCTCCCAGTTTTCTGTCGGAAGTCATTATATTCCTCCTCATATACCATCGCTACTCTCCATCGGTCCACAAGCACAGTCTTCATCTCACCTATTCACTGAGGAAGAGGAAGAGAAATATCGGAGATTGGCCGAAGAAGCGAGAAAAGAAGCCAGAGAAGAGGAAGCTAGACAATTATCAAGAGACATATCACGCGTGTCGCGT
Source organism: Pristionchus japonicus (assembly GCA_900490845.1). Classification (NCBI taxonomy): domain Eukaryota; kingdom Metazoa; phylum Nematoda; class Chromadorea; order Rhabditida; family Neodiplogasteridae; genus Pristionchus; species Pristionchus japonicus. Next base: position 94,271 of record LS502992.1, read on the forward strand.
AAGAATCGAATAAACCTTGGCACATGCAAAAAATCAAAAATGAACTGAAAGCGGTTTTCGATAGTCCTTAGGGTCCTTGACAAAATAGCTGAGAGCTTTGATCAAAATTTTCATTTTTAAAGGCATGAAACAGCTTCAAACTTTAAAATTAAAAATTAAAGCCAACTTTGACCTCGTCGTTCTCAACGTGGAATGATTTACAAACAGACTTCGGGAGGTGCAAAATGTAGCTAATTTTTAGGAGAATACGCTCGAGTTTTGGGCCCATCGATATTATCATTCACATTTGCATAAATCGAATAAA